>JAODGE020007854.1:0-42643 GCA_027574965.2 Ecitophya simulans
GATATATATATATATATATATATATATAATGAGGCGTATATGCTACGCGCTGAGTGAGTATACGGAGTAGATGAGCCAGTGATAGTGCATATCCCTTTCTCCTTCACCTCTCATCAAGTAGGTAGACAACAGCATAAACCACAACGTCATTAGGAAACGACCAGTGCATAAGTTGCCTTTTGTGAGTGGAGTTCCCCATTGTATATATTCATTTTGCTAGGGGCATCGATGAATCAGGCCGGACCCGAGGAGCTATTAGAGGGCGTCGTGCACGTGTCTCGCTCTCTCCGCGCCCCATCTGCCGGTGCACACAACCCCAACGTTCTCACCAGCAGTGAACCAGATGCTGGCACTTCGGCAGTCCAGTCATCCATTCGCCCAGAGCCACCAGCGAAGAGGCTCGCCCTCAGCCGCACACCGCACGCGCCGGAGATCACGTCGCCACCACTGCCACCACCGCCACAGAGCGACCTCACACGTGTTGTTAGTCGAGACAGCATTACGACTGTGACGAGCACCCCCCCGCCGACGATTCAGTATATCCCAGTTTACCCGCTTCCATCGCCGAGGGCTAACGAACCCAATCGTAAGGAGGAGGAAAAGGCGGAGGTGAAAGGGGTTCCTAAAACAAGGGATGCCGAGAGGCCTGTGCGGATCGTTGAGAGGGACAGGGACACCGCCACCCTCACCACCTCAGAGGAGGAGCGGGGAGGCGGGGAGCAGAGCAGTGGCGCGGATACATCCCCTCCAATCAAAAACCGCGCCCGCTTCCTCCAACTCTTCCTCGCCATCGTCGTCATGCTGGTGAGCAGCATCGTGGGCACATTCGCAATATTTGGCTTTTTCATCCAGGCAGTCTACAGGCTCTCGCTCGTTAACATGGTCGACATATTTGCCGTGGGCACTGGCGCTGGAATGATATTTGCCTACTTGGCGGGGTTGTGCTACGATCTGTACGCCCACCGGCTCACCTTGGGAGTGGGGGTGGCGATGGTCTTTAGCGCGAGCCTCTGTCTCGGACTGACCTTTAACCAGCTTATCAACGGCACCTACGCTCGCTTTGTGGCCTTCTTCTTTTTACTCAATGCAGGGGCCTACTGTCTGGACATGGTGGCCATCATCACAACCGCCACGCACCTCCCGCGGAACCGGGGCATGATGTGCGGCCTCCTAAAGACGATCACCGGCCTCGGCGCCTCGCTCTTCTCCTGTCTCTTTCGGGGCTACCTCTACAGCTCCAGCGTGCCGCGGCAGTTTTCCAACCTCTTCTACTTCCTCACTGCCCTGGCCTTTGTGTTCGGGGTGGTGTGTCTGGTCTTCTTCAACCCCGCGCCATGGGCGGACATCCATTTTTATGGACGTGTGCGTCTACTGAGCTGGTGCGAGAACGCGTCCGCTCGGTGTTCCGCTGAGGAGATCGATGAGAAGTTAGAGCGCTTCTTCCTGCTAAAGGTTCCCTATCTGAAGTATCGCCTTCCACAGCGGCGTGTGCGCGTCGTGTTTGCGATCCTCCTTCTCCTAAATATCTTCATGGCTGTGCAATTGATCTGTGTCACCTACCTGGACGTCACGTCGCGTGCCTCACTTAACGGTATCGCCAGCGTTGCGGTTGTGCTCTTCCTGCTGCTGACAGTGCTGGTCTGGCCATTTGACTGGTTAGATGGCCCAGTGGATTACTCCAAAGATGAGCAGGACATGGACGAGGACGGGTGTGTGATCCCGCATGCAGCGGAGAACAAAGCAGATGTTCTACATAGCACTGAAAGCTACGGTGCGGCTTCGTCTGCGCATCCGCAAGCGATTGGAACAAATAGGCATCATGCCAGGGCGGAGGCACCAAAGCTGTTGGGAAGTGCCAACGAGGTGGAGGACTCTGCTGAGGAGCAGTTACTGATCCCCAACCCCTTTGAGGATCCCGCCGCCTTCGCACCTGTAAATATTCGATCCCATTTGGCACACGATCACCCACTCACTCGCACTGACGCACCACACCAGCACACACGCAGTGGTGACTACGAGGCCTCGCCAGCGCGGCCCACATCGGCGAACCTCACCCAGCTACTGTTTGCACGTAATGTCTCTAGGGAAGTGATGTCGCGTTCCCACTCTGAAGCAGTCGCCCCTGGAGATGGCACCGGGACTGCACAGTATCAGCCACATGAGCATGCATTCATTGTGTCCGAGAGTCCACGAAGAGGACGCGCGCATAGCGGGGGTAGGCTCTCCTCCTCTGCTCCATCGTCAACGCCGCCTTCCCAACCGAAGCATCCGCACACAGCTCCGAGACACATGGTGCCCCAATCTGTGACTATCTCCAGATGGCCCTCGCACGGCAACGATAGCTGCACTGTCGTGGATGATTCGCTCCATGCGGTGGTGCATTACTCACCCAGCGTGCAGGAAGCGGAGGATGTCACACATATTCTTCATGGTCTGAGCAACCCACCAGAGCGCAAGCGCATCCCAATCAACTACGATTCCATCGCCGAGTTGCTTAAGCACCGCTACGGGTTTATGAAGTCACTGGCAACGTATGAGATGCTGACGCTACTTTGGATGAGCTTTACAGTGTGGTCGACTGGCTTGATCATCACGAGCAATATGTTCATCAAACTCTTCTACGCTTCTGCGAGTTCGGCGGACATGAATGGCAAGACGTACTATCTCTACGCTGCCATTAGTGGCGTCGGCATTGGTGTTGGACGCGTGGCTATTGGCACCATAGCCGACGACGTATTGCCAATGCTCCGCAAGAAACTCGGTAAGCCCTTTCACGTCCCCTTCACGGTCTTGCTTCTGGTTCCCCCGTGGTTGACAGTGCTCGCGCTCATCCTGTTCCTGGCGATACCACCCGCCTCCTCGCTCATCGCCGGCTACGTGCTCATCTCCGTCGCGTACGGCCTCACCACCTCTACCATCCCCTATGCCGTCACCTGCTTCTTCTCCTTCGAGCACGTGGGCCTTGGCAAGGTGTACGGCGCCTGTCTCGCAGCGGCTGGGTTGGGTGTAGTCACATTTTATCGTGGGATGTTCTTTGAGCTGCTGCCCGATCCGCTGTACCCCACTGTGCCATTGTGCCTCAGCGGCAAGCGGGCATGCATGGAGATGTATCTGGTGATCACATTATTTCTTAATGTGCTGGCGGGAATCGCCGTCATACTGCTTCATAGGCGCTTTCAGAGACGGCTCATTGAGGCTGCAAGAGGGCAAATTCAAAATGTAAAGGCGAGCCAGCAGAAGGATCTTGCCGTTCTGCATAGCACTCGCTTCGTAGACAAGATGAGGTGGTAATGTGTATGAGTTGTTCTCCTCTTCTTCCACATATGCAAGCACTCCACAACGGCGGTGCGCGTGCTCGTGCTTTTTTATATATAATTATTACTTTTTTTAAAAAGCTTCTTACGTTGTGTCTGGGCTGAAGTAGGGTCATGTGCGCATCGGTGTCTTCTCTACAAGGAAACGCTTTGGCGTCTGGCTACTTGAATAAACAAAGAACATACGGATTTTGGATGTACGTACATTTCTTACGATGGCATTCAGCAGCAGCAGCAGCAGCGCGATAAACGGAAAAACACACAAGTATGAACACTCAGTGATAATTACTGTAGTGAATAGCAGAACAGAAAAATAAAACTGCATGTTGTGCCTCTTTATTATTATTATGCGATACTATTGGAATTCGCGAAAAATAATATATAAAAAAATCGATGTAGGATCCTTTTTTTTTTGCAGTATGGAAAAAACAACAACAATAACAGCACGGGAGTAGCTCTGTGACTTTGTGTCCCCTCCCAATTTTCCTCTTTCCTCCCCACACCTTTCACTACTTATTTAAATGGAAGTTTCTTTTGCATGTTTCTCCCCTCCCCTCCTCCTCCTCCCAACCACATGTCTCCACATATGCACAATCATATGGACAATACATAGATACAAATGTATGTGTGCCCGATCCCCCCGTCTCTTTGATTGCGCTGAGGGGATTCGTTAAAGTGACCGAAACAACAACAAAAAAAAGCAGAGAGAAAAAAAGATTGTAAATGAGTGACATCGCCATTGTGAGTGGCAGTTGTGCGCGCGCGACACGGGTGGTGCACTCACTATGTATGATAGATGCAATTTTTAAAAGGGGAACGTGCCAACTCGGGAACTACTCAGTGTAGTGCCACCTCTGCGTGGGTGGACAAAAAGGGTGTCGAAGATGAAAGAGGGGGAAGTGATGGCTTGCTTATCTGCAGCTATATACAACTTGCATCTGATACTTTTAAATGTATTTTACCTTTCTCTTTTCCCCTTTCCCATATATAGTGCGACAGTTGCCCTTCTGGAGAGTTCGTTGGTGTACGACGGCTGCGAGTTAGTTTTCCCTTTTAGAACTTCCCCTGCGGCTCTTACTGCTTATGCGGATGCGAGTGTGTGTCTGTGTATGTGCGTGTACATATTTTCTCTCGTTCCCCCCATATGTTTCTTCTAGAGTGTGGTCCACTCTTAGGCAGTGTACATCCTGCACGTGTATATTCTAATCTTCTTGCTAGCCCTTCAGCTAGTTTGTAGTCACTACACTCCGTTATTGTGAACATTTCCGAATGATTGCTTGCAGAATGACTCTGTTCTCTCCGCAATTTATATCTTTCTGACTCACTCGGTCTTTCTTTACAGTATTTTTGTAGTGTCGGTATTGCGGGAGCACACCCAACTATTAAGGCTGGAGATACGCGCTATTTTTTTTAAAAGGAAAAACAAAATAACGAAAGGGTAGGAACAGAGTTCCTTGTGAGAGAGGTGTGCGTTGCTGTTCCAACTGTCGAGCACCTGGTAGCCTTCTTATTGCAAATCAGACTTCTCTTTCCATCGCCACCCTCCATTTTTTCATAATTATTTGAGCGCCGACCTGTAGTTGCTAATTTGCGAATTCACTTTGCGTAGACATGTCTAGCTGTATAGCGGTTGCCAGCCGACGCCAGTTGATGTTGGTCAGCCTGCTGCTGCTGCTCCTACTGATCCCATCTGGAAATGTAGATGGTGCTGCGGTACCTCGGGTGGTGCTCACAAAAACCGATCGCAAGTCGTTTGTGTCCACTTGCAAGGGTCCCCGCGGCGACTGGAACGGCAGTCCATACACCATCCGCTCACGGAGCGAGGATGCCTCACTGGTCGGCCGGATGCGGAGTGGGGGATTCAACTTTGTCACGCTGGGTGGCATGTACACTTCTACCACTAGCGCCTCGTCCAATTGGGTGTGGATGACCTCCGGCGGGGGTGCGGGCGAGGCCTTCTACCAGGGATACGCGAAGAATCTCGGGAGCGCGCGGCCCATCAGCGGCAAGTACTCGAACTGGGGCAAGATTAGCGCTGGTATAGCTTACAAGATGGAGTTCCCTGCGAACATGGCAAGTAACCAGTTTTTTACCTATGTAGGCAACGTTGTCGGGGTCACTGGGAAGAAGGGCTCATACGGCTTCAGTGTTAATGGATGGATGAACGTCCCGAGCAGCATTATCGAAGCGGAGGATGGCATGTCCATCAGCGATGTCACCGGCCTCCCACCAGACCTTAAGATTGACCAGCAGGTCACTTACAACATACTTGCCTGCCTTGTGATCCAAGAGCTTGGTGGGGGCACAACCGTGCCACCCACCACCACTAAAAAGCCAACCACCACCACTAAAAAGCCAACCACCTCCACTAAAAAGCCAACCACCTCCACTAAAAAGCCAACCACCACCACTAAAAAGCCAGCCACCACCACCACCACCACCACCACCACGACGACAAAGGCACCAACGGATACGTCTTCTTCCAGTGACTTCTCCTCAGAGCCCCCCACCGAGTTGCCCACCTCAGGGCTGCTGGGTGTTTACTATGAACCTGGTACATTCCGTGCGGGTGTGCTTGCTGGGGTGATGGTTGCCGCTGCCGCCTTCGCGGCGATTGTCTGCATTGTCGTCATTTGTTGTCTCGAGAAGAGTGCCTTCGAGTTTGAGGAGTTTAAGTGAACGTACGGTAACCCCTCCCAACCAAACACACACAGACGGCCACTGAATATATATATGTATATATATCAATAAGTATAATGTGGCCAATGATATTTTTTCCCCTTTTCTCTTTTTTTTTTTCAAGAAGTGTGGGTGTTTACTGCCGCACGTCATATTTGTGTATTACATGTGAATAGAAACACCGTTGCTCAGACAGAGAGAGAGTGACGTGAGGCGTCATGACTCTTCCCATCATGTTTTATGTGCACTGCTTATTGTTTTTGTGTGTTCTTCAAGAGAGTCTGCTTTTATTTATTCATTTGAAAATAATAATAATAATAATAATATATTTATTGAGAAACAAGAAGAAATGTGTGTTTGCTTTTATCTTGATGTTGTTATGATTGCTTTTGCAGTGACGTCACATGTGTGGGCGGATGCGAGCCTCCTCCCTCTCCCCCTCCTTCTTGGTCACACACACCGCCTACAACTTTCAGCATCGTTTCCATTATGGAGGGGTTGAGGGCGGTGCTATGAAATTGTGAGATGAGTGGCAGGCCAGCAGCGATGTATACTTTTACTAGAAATGGTCTGACGCTATCTTCCCCCGCGCAACGACAGGGGTGTGGTGGTGGATGGGGTGAAGTGCTAAGATCCCTTATGAATATGCTTGTACTTTCATCATTATTATATAAAATGCATCAGCTCATTGCGGAATCGTGAAGCCAGCGCTCCACCCCCTCTCCTCTCTTCTTCACTTTTCTCTACACAGGAGAGGGTCTGCAGGCCCTGCTTAGGCGACTATGGGGTACGTGATCGCAAGGCCCTCCAGAGCATTAACAACAAATAATAATAATAAGAGTCAATTATATGCCTATGGGAGAAGATGCCCTTGAGTGAGCACGCAAACTTGACGAACCAACAGCAGTGCAGATTTTGTTCTCCCCCACTTTTTCTCTCAGTAAAGTAAACTCTTTAAGTATATATATATATATATATATATATATATATATATTGTACGTACAAGAACAGCTTATGGAGTTTCGTGAGCCAGAGCGTCACGTCGATGGCATATCCACGACTGACCGAGTTGCCGCAGGTCCCAAGAAGCCGCTGATCCCAAGGCGGCCGTGCCTGCGCAACACTAATCACACGACGCAGTGTGGCACCGCACATCAGATCACCATCCCCGTTGGCTCCCAGCCAAACACCCCCGTGACACAACCTAACTCGTACACCTTCGGGAGTGTTGGCACCGTACTGGAAAGAGATGATAATACTACGTCCAGTTACAGTTGTAGCGGCGTCCGCGTACCGAACACCAGCGGCGGCGGCGACAACGACAGCACCAGCACAGGCTCGACAGAGACCTTCGAGGCGAGGGGCAACGACATCGCCCTCGGACCCGGCAGCGGTGCGTCTCCCAGGAAGGTGCTACTTGAGCCTACACACACATCGTCGACGGGCCAGAAGGGGTGTAGCGCTACAGATAGGTGGCTTGTCAGTGCTGAGCTGTCGTCTGCCTCGCCGAGCATTACATATAAGGACGAAGAGGGACCCACCCCTATTGCAAGGCCAGATGTTGTGTGCCTCCCCTCGTCCAAGCGACCCCAGATACCCCGGCAGAGCTTCGCCGAGTACATGGCCAACCCAAATCTACACCAGCGTCCCTGCTTGCCACCACTTGAGAGTACTAAAAAGAAAACCGGTACAAAGAAAGGTTCGGAAGTCTGCACTGCAGTGGCTGGTGCGGTGAGGTCCAAGGACTTCACGCCGCAACCTCCATTCTCCACCTCACACGCCGCTTGCAACCCCATTGCGACAAGGCTACTCGCGTCGGTCGCGAAGGAGCTCGAGCGGTCGATTGAGAGGTCCGGGAGTGGCAGTAGGCAGCGGCGACGCAGCCGCGGATCACTTGATGGCACGTTGCGAAGGCGTCGCAACGAGGGTCTCACATACACACCCGAGTCCAGCTTGGATGCGTCGTTGGAGCTGTGCGCCAACAGCGGCTACACTGCTGAGAGTTACGTTTCCCATGCCGAATCGTGTGAGCGACCGCTGTCACTGGTGGCGCGCAGGCAGCCCAGCTCACAGTTCTGTTTTTCAGTACGCTCAGACTTTTCATGGTCCCGGGGAACCTCCCGCAGAGCCACGGCGGCGTACTCCACCACGATACCAAGTGCGTCACCTGATGCCGACGCGCTCAGCCTGAAGAAGGCTGAACTCCTTGAGCAGTTCCTCAACGACCCCGACGCTCCCATCTTTGTCCAAAGCAAGACAGCTGCCCACCACAACTGCACAGGCAACACTGAACGGACGCCCAAGCGGAAGGGCTGCCACTCCTATCGCCCCCATACCCCCATGGCCTGGCCTACTAGAGTCCACAGGACTACATCCTCGTCGTTTGTGTCGTGCCCGACTGTAGCAGTTGGGCTGCGCGGCAGGAGACCGGGCAGCTGCGGTAGTTGCCACAGCAACAGCGGGGACGGCGCGGATGGACTGATGAAGCCGAATCTCGGGCGTCGCCTGGAACGACAGGACATGCACCGCCCAAGCAAGGTGGCCCTCTGGCACATGGAACAGTCAGAGTGTAGTGTGCCACACAGCGCAACCTCGCGCACGTTCCCCTCAGTACAGGCACTGCACACCATCAGTCCTACCGGCGCCGTGCTCTCATCGGAGGAGATACACCTGCAAAGTGCTGGGACAAAGAGCAGTCTCTGGCGCACATTCCGGCGAAAGAAGCTTTTGGATCCGTGAGGGCGACTGTACACATCTTCACCTATAAGCCTCCTTTTGGGGTGCCGATGAACTTTTTCTTACTATCGTCCTTCCTGTCCTGTCCTTTTTTCATCTCGTCACACCTTGTGTGCCGCGTTTCGGCAAAAAAAGCGAGGCCATCATTTGTCTTGTCATGTGCGCTCTCAGGATTCTCTACGCTTGAGGGATCATAGGCGGTTTTCTTTGTTATTGTTGTAGTCATTTTGTGTTTTCTTTCTGCATTCGTATTTTTTTTTTGGTGAATCAAAACTGTTTATGATACTATTATGGATTCCCTCCCCTCGTCTATTTGTTGACTGCTACGTAGTTGGTCACACGCTATAGACTGGGCCGAGTACATGATTGCCCCCCCCCTCCCCCTTTCCCTTCTCCTCTCAAATTCATAAGATGCTTCTGCTGGAAGCAAGAGTTATGCACATATGTGTTCTTTTTATTATTATTTCGAATTATTTATCACCTATCAGAGCACCACAAACTGCGACACTATATATGAGCATATCTCACGCCTCTTTCCACACTGGATTCAAAACAAAAAACTATTCTATCTCGCCTGTTTTGGTGAGTGTGTGTGTGTACTTGTGGGAGCATTTTTTTTTTTAAGTCCCACTCTTTCTTATATTCTTGTACGCACACCACATACACTAAACAGAGCACCATCAGACACAGAGCTTCATGAATCATTGGTGAAAAAAAAAGAAAACTGTACATGCGCATGTGGTCAGCATCGGAGCAGAAGCAATCACCTTTTTTTTGAACCTTATATTTTTCCACTTCTGTTGTTATTCTCTTTTGCACGACGAGTGGCGTGCTGAAATGGTTCATAGTGTCGGTTTCATATTTTTCTCACTACAGATTATCAACATTCTCTTTTTCTATTTTCTTTATAGAGCCCAAGTATTCTCCCTCTCTGTGGTACGTACAAACTACTATTTTTCTCCCTACCAACACGGTTTTTTTTCTTTTGTAACCTTCCCCCTCTTCCCCTCTTCCCCTCTTCCCCCTCTTCGCCCCCGCCCCCCTTATCCACTGTCTGAAATTTGGCATTGGTATCATGCTATGAGACTGCAGGAAAGAAACAGCTCGTACATAGCATATATTTCTCAATAATAACAATAAAATGCGCTAACATAAACACGTTGAATTGCAAGCGTCTCTCTTTCCTTTCCTTTCCTTCTCCTTTCTTCTGTTGTGTTCATCGATTACGTTGATATTATTCTAACTTTTTTTTTCCAACACTGCTCTCACTACCCACCCTTGGCAAGATCACCAGCTTCGGAGATCGGTGGTAGTAAACAGCCAGAAAAACTCTAAAATCGACAAAGACACACACACACACACGCCTCTTTGATGAGGCCGTTTTGTTCTTCCGCTTTGACCTTGTTCCCCCCTGCTCTCAGTCAATATTGTCGATCCTTTCTCTGATGCTTGAATGTATAATGAGAGCCAGCGCCGATGCATGTACTCTCTCTTTTTTTGTAGCCAGTGAGGTGGCGTGGGAGGGGGAAAGGGACAAGACACAACACTGAAGTAAAACAACAACAACAAAGGCATTCATACATGCGCCTTGGCCAAACGGAAATGCTAACTTTAATCGCACAGCCTAGGTGTGTATATGTGTGTGAGTGTGTGTGTGCGGGCGATAGAGCGAGTTATCATCGACATCAAACCATTTTGTGCTTCATTGTGCTTCTTATAATCATGCGTTAGGTGATGACCCACGCAAACGTCGTGAATGAAGCATAATAAAACACTTCCTTTTTTTTGTGTGTGTGCGCGTCCATTTTTATCCCTTTTTACATTATTGTTATTATTATTATTTTTCATCTTATCCAGCATTCCTCCTCCGAGAGGCCTTGCAGCTTTCAATCACATTATTTCAGACGCAAAGTACAGCCAGAGAAGAAGAACAACACACACACACACACACACACACAGTCGTGGTGGAGTGGGCTACAGTTACTTGCTCCATACAAGGGCAGCTCCCCCCCCCCCAGTCCATCCCCACCTCTCTCTCTCTTCTTTGTTTATTTGTGCGTGTATGAGAGGGGGAGAGGCAACTCTTTTTTTGTTGTTTGTTTTCTCACGCGATGAAACCGCATAAACAAAAAGCTAATCCGCTCGTTGTTATTGTGTATATGATCCTTTTTTTTTTTAAGTGGGTCTTTTTTTTTCTATCATTCCAATAATCAAAAAAAAACAGTAGATGCTGTGTGCCGATAACGTGCTCAGGACTTGGCATATATAAAGCATGTGAAATACCCAGGTTAACTTGAAGGCTATTATCGTATGTTCGGCGAGTCCGTTATACATATCACTATTCCGCAAAGATGTACCAGTATGCTCTTGCGTCCTTGACTCGCCGATATTGCCTCCGAGCACATACCCTCTGCTGAGTGCGCTTAAAGAAGCTCATAATTATTAAAAAGGTACCTTGTTTATCAATGCATTTATTCCACGATACACCAAGCTATGTTGTGAGTGCATGTGATCGAGTTTTTTTTCTGATTATCAAGTGCTTTTTCTCCCCTTTTTTCCATTACTAGCTTTATAAGAGCGAACAATAATTCAAATACACTTGGATGTGTATATATATATATATATACATATCAGGGACGGATGAGATAGAGAAGACTCTGTTTCATACAGGGGAGCGAGTTCAAGTAAGACCAGTTGGAAAAGAACAAAAAAAGAATAGCAATGACAAATTATTTACGCTGTGAGCTCATTCGACAAAGCTATGCTGCGAGGAACTCATCAAGAAGGAACTGGAACGAAAGCACCCCGTCACCAATCTACACGATATATAATGTCTTTTTTAAAAAAATGTTTTTGCCACTCAGTCTTGCGCTCATTGGCTAATTGTGTTATACATATATGCACAAATCTATACACCGAGAAAATAGTAGTACCTCTCCTTCTCCCTCTTCCCTCTCCCCTTGTTATCCCACCCTCTTCCATTACCGAGTGATGAAGGGGATGAACCGCAGTCTGACTTATATATTGAGACATACAGAAACTCCGAAGATTGCTTTCCTCTATTTTTACAGTTACATATGCTACATGGATTGAACGCGGAACTGTGGACTCTTCCGGTGCATTGAGGGGATATTCTGAAGGGTTTCTCCTTTGCTTGACTACCACCACACACACACAAAAAAAAAAAGAAACATAAAATGAACAAAAAGCAACAAAAAAGGGGGAAAAGGGCGGACTTTTTTTTACACGGGCAGGTGTGTAGGTGTGAGTTGTGGGGGAAGCAAGAAGCATCATACTAGAGGACATTTTTGGGATTGCAGAATACATGGGGGAACTAGCTGCGCTGCAATCCGCTTCATTCTTTCTTCCATCTCAGCGTCCTCCTTCTCATCTTCTCGAAGCCGCGTAAGGCGTTCCCTCCCCCCTTTATCATATTCTAAACTACTGCTGTACAACACTTCCCTCTCGGGCTCCTTCTCTGGACGCTACGAGGAGAGGAGGGGAGGGGAGAGGAGGGGTGCCCCCCTCTCGTTCCTCCTCTTCCTCCCCTTCCCTACCACTCTAATGCGTGCGCTATGTTGGTGTCACTTCACGCCCCCCCCTCTAATCCCGCGAAGTCTCCACTGCAATCAACATCCCTTCTTGTCACGATCTCTCCCATTTTTTCTTTCTTCAGAAGTTCAGAAACGGTCCCCCCCCTCGACACACACACACACACTTACCTCCGTTGTACTCAGAGACAAGAGGCCGCACGTTCTCTATCCTCTCCCCCTCCCTCCCCTCAACAAGCGGTGTGCTCTCAGTGGCTGCTTTCACCTCTGATGACTTATGCTCCATTGTTCAGGCGGCCCCCTCTTTCCTGTCACTCTCCGCAGCGGCAGCGCTGGGGACGGTGTGTGTGCGGAGCCCCCAGCGCAGTGACCATCTCGGAGCGGTGCCGCACCGTTAGGGTCACTGCTCCTCCACGCCGTCACCGCCACCTATTTGCTGGGACCCACGCTCACGATACCATCGGTACTGCGCCCGCCGTCACCAATGTCGCGATGTTGCCACTGTTCTCTACCTTGGCATCGCCCCCAGTCCAGTCGGCCCCCTTCGTTGCGTGGGACGCCACGCCACATTGGTGCTCGCTCTGCATGGAGCCCATCAACAGTTGGAAGGAGCACCTCGGCAAGCGCGAGCACATTTCCCTGGAACTCATCTATAAAGCCCTCGTGCACTACGATCGGCGCTGGGATCCGCTCGCGCTGAGGATCGATTTGGATGCGTGGCTGCGTGCCTCGCCTGGATTTCACATGGATGGAGCGGCGGTACAGCGGCAACTCGGGGTGCCGTCCCACTTGTTCATGTACCATGTCACCAGCCTCCTGAACCAGTTCAACATGGCATACGATCGCTCTGATCCTCTGCAGCGTCGCCACGAGCTCCTCGCGTGCATTACCCATCTGACACAGCACAAGGTGCTGAACATCGCGGATCGACCGACGTGGACATCCCTCTCTATCGAAGGTGGGCTCGTTCTATTCAAAGAGGTTTTTCCGCTGCTCGCACAGCTGTTTCCCCGAGCAGAGGCGAAGGACATCTCCGCTTTCTCTCAGCTGGCCTCCAGCCCTTTCAATCTGGAGACCGTCTACGACTTGTGTGGGCTGCGCAGCGTCGCACCAGAGTGGAGTTTAGTGGAGCTCAGTAGCACGGCGTCCGGCTCCTCTTCTCCCATAAGCAGTGACCAGGAGGGCCTGGAAACAGTGTCATTGCGGTCGTCATCTCTTGACGAGGCGGATGGCGGCGGCAGTGAGGGCGCGGAGGTGCGGCACAAGAGTGGGTACTGCAGGGCGGTGCTCGGCGCACTCCGCTTCTCCCTGGAGCCGGATGCGGTCTCACCGCCACCATCGCCGCTACGGGGCGGCGGGCCCAGGCTTTGTGGTCATTTGGATGTGCTTGCTGCTCACACGGCGCGGCTGCTCGTGTCGGAGATTGTGCTGTGCAAGGTGAGCGAGTATGTAGCCCGGGTGGAGGGCGTCTTCTGGGAGGCCGGCGGGGATCTTGCCGAGGCAGCGCTTTACGGAAAGTCCATCGGCCCCTACTACAGCCCCAGACGTGGGCCAGGGTCCGGTGGCGGCGGCGCTCGCACTGCCCGAAGCAGCGCTGGTGCGCGTGCTGCAGGGCACCTCTATTTCCTTGGAAAAACCGCACTGGTGCCCTCCAACTCCAACTGGGGCATGCAGCAGTACATGGAAAGCTCCAGCCTCCTCAGCACAGGCCGGTTCCCTCACTTCCCATGAGGGGTGGGCACAGCTGGGACGGCGGATCCAGGCGAGACAAGAGCACGCATTGGGGACCTCCGGGCTGCTCTGCTGTTTTTGTGCGTCTTTTTTTTGGTTCTCAGCGGCTGCTAAGGGCGTGTGTGTAGTACTCGTACTTGTCTTCTCTGATTCGGTATGCAGCACGCACACACACATATACATGCACACATACATACACACACACGCACGCGAATAGGCGAAGGCGAGTTCGCATTCCCCGTTCCTTCCCCTCCCCCTTCGGAGGTGCAACCGCGTCAGCGGCATTGTGGCAGGAGAGGAGCCAGTAGATCTGTATGCTATTTTGGATCGTTCTTCTCTCTGTGGTCCTCTCTGTGCGTTTTACAGCTGCCACTTGACATTTTTTTTTACGCTTTCTCTCTTCCATTGTTATTTTGCTTGCATCGATGTCACCTACTTTCTATATTTGACATTAATGGATAGTTTAGTGTATCGAGGAACCCACAGTCAGCACGGCGCCATTCCAGTCCGCACGGACACATACAAACTTTTAGGTGGCAAAACATCGGCTCCGGGGTAGATGATTCAGTGTTTACTGCTCGTTAGCCGGCAGGGTAAGGTGCGACTAACCAAATGGTATGTGCAGCTGTCGGCGAAGGAGAAGGCAAAGATCATTCGTGAGGTGAGCCAAGTAGGTCTCAGCCGTTCGTTTCGCTCCGCCAACATTATCGAGCTTCACGGCCGCAAGTACATATGCCGCCGGTACGCCTCTTTGTTCTTCATCGCGTGTATCAGTGATGATGATAATGAGCTACTGGCGTTGGAGGTGGTCCACCACTTTGTCGAGGTGCTCGACAAGTATTTTGGCAACGTCTGCGAGCTCGATCTTATCTTCAATTTCCACCGTGCGTACTTCATCGTGGACGAGGTGATCCTCTCTGGCGAGCTGGAGGAGACAAGCAAGCGCAGCATTCTCAAGTACAGTCACACTCATGACGCGGTTGCTGATGAGAGTGAGGCGACCTCCGGTGGCAACACGATAGCAGCGCAGGTGGTGCACGCCCTGAAGAGCATTTGAGCCACACGACAGGGGACTCTGTGCTCTACGTTCGTTCGGAACAGGGCCAGCATCAGCTAGCCACAACACAATGAGGATGTCACTGTACAGAAAGGAATGGAAACAGGCGAAGGAGTAATCCAAAACAGTAGCACCGATCCCATGTGCGTCTTGCAGACAGTATGTAACAAGCAGATCCCGAAACCTATTGAATCATTTTCATAACGGTGTATTTACGAATGAATGCGCAACGCCAATGCAGGAGCTCGGGGGCACCACTTCACCTTTGTCGTGCTACTGCGCGTCCTTCCCCCCCCCTTTACATACATACACTCACTATCCCCGTCTGCATCGCTTCTCATTCTTCATTTTTTATTTATGTTTGCATCAGTAATATTATAAGAAATAAGTCTTCACTCGAGACCGGGCCTGCAGAGATCATTCATCCCACCTGCACCTCATCACTACACACATACACACGACATTATTCGTTTTCGCGTAGGGCAATATTCCGCAGTTTTGCCAAGCGTCGCAAAGTTTCTTCGCGCCGCCGCAGCATTTCGTGTTTGATTGCTAAGTATATCAACTCCATTCCATCTCTCTCTCAGCGGGCCTTGTAACCTCATGATCCGGTTTCAGGTGATTCTGCTGTTGCTCGCGGTGGTGGCGGCTACCGCCCTTGCTGTCGGGGCCTCGGGGGCGGCTGAAGTTTCCTTTCAGCACACCTGTATCCAAGATCAGCTGCTGGCGAAGATGAAGCGCGGACCACGGCGCGGTGTGGTGACCAGGGGTGCGTCTGCTGCTTCCACACCCATGAAGCGTGCCCTCCCCGGATCCTCCAGCCCCCAGCTCAGCCCAGATCTGGACCCCTCCTACAAGCCCATCCGCATCAAAGTGTTCTTCCGCGATGTCACGGACAGTGACAAGTACTGCTCCGAGATTGGGCAGCGGCGCCCTAACTTCCTTGGCGAGATCGTTAACTGCACAGCAGACGACATCCTCCCCTTCAACAAGATGTCCCTGCTAATCAACGAGCTGATCCCCGGGGCCGTGCAGCTTCATGCGGAGCGCCTGATGGTGGTGCGGTCCGATGCAGCCATGGTCGTACCGTCGATGGACTCCGAAATCTGCAACCAGTTCAACGTCCCTGCTTCCCACCACACCGAGGGTGTGACGGACGCTGACTTCGTCATTTACGTCTCAGCTGGCCCAACCAGCGGTAATGTGATTGCGTGGGCGACGACGTGCATGTTCCACCCGGATGGCCGGCCGGCGGTTGGCGTGACGAATATCTCGCCCAAGTACATTTCCCCCGATCCAAGCGTGATGCGGGTTGTGACGCACGAGCTGCTTCACGCCCTCGGCTTCTACGGCGAGATCTTCCAGGCGAGGCGCATGCTCGGGACTGTACCGAGTATCCGCGGGAAGGGCGCTGTCACGGTGGTCAACTCCCCCAACGTCCTTGAGCGCGCTGGGAATCACTTCGGGTGCAATGGGCTTCCCGGCATGGAGCTGGAGGACGAGGGTGGCTCCGGGACTGCCAGCTCACACTGGAAGCGCCGTACCGCGAAGGACGACCTCATGTGCGGTATCTCGGGCGTGGGTCGCTACTCGGCGATCACCATCGCGGCGATGGAGGACCTTGGCTTCTACAGGGGCAACTACACGTTCGCTGAAGATATGAAGTGGGGAAAGAACGAGGGCTGCAAGGTGATGAGTGAGCGCTGCATTGTGGATGGCGTCTCTCAGGTCCCCAGCATGTTCTGCACGCAGAATCGCTCCATCCCAGTGTGCCCTACGGACCGTCGTGGCGTCGGCGAGTGCACCATTGTCAGGTATGACAGCCCACTCCCCAAGCAGTATCAGTACTTCTCCGACCCCAACATTGGCGGCCTCCGCAACCTCGTGGATTACTGCCCTGTCGTCGAGATTTACTCTAAGAGCTGCGCTACCGGGAACGTCAGTCAGATGCCAGGGTCTATCATTGGTCCCAACTCGCGCTGCTTGGACACCTTCAACACATTCCGCGCCTCGGATAGCGCATCCATCACTGCCATGTGCGTCGATATTCAGTGCAACGCGCCCACGCAGTCCTACAAGGTGCGCTTCTTCAACGAAACCAAGTGGACCGACTGCACGCCAGGCACCACAGTCTCAACCGATGAGAACAACGGATACTTCGAGCAGGGCTTCGCTAAGTGCCCACCGTTCAACGAGGTCTGCCAGTCTTACTTTAACTCACTCACCATCGACGTGTATCCCGAGAGCTGGGTGGAGAAGAAGACAGCGACGGAGTGCAAGCCGTACGACTACTTCTGCAAGACTGGTGCTTCGTGACACTAAAGTAACACTACAATGGTAAATTGTACCCCCTCTTCTGTCTTTCATTTATTTTATTTTAAATAAGCTCCCCTTCCTTTCTTTCCGTTCGATCCCCACGCACCTTAAAGAGAGAACAAAAACAAAATATATTTCATGTGCGACGTTTTCGATTTAAAAAAAAATAGTAATTCAGTAAACAGGACCTTGAGGCCCGGACGTAACGTCATAACAACAAGAAGAAACCTGCAATTGTTCACACTTATGTATGACATTGCCAATATGAGGGCACTGTTATGTATGGCCGTCCGCTCTTTTTATTTTCAACAGCCTCGGTCCCCCTTGTTATCGTGAAGGTGGGGTTTGAACCCTCCTTTTTCTTTCTGATATATATATATATATATATCATTTTCCCACACTATCATCGATTTTTATTTATTTATTGAGAAAGTCACCGGACAATAGAGGTTTTATCATTGTATCTACTGGGCTCTGGACTCCCTCTTTCCTCCCCTGCTATATGTATATTCCAGTACGACTACTGGTGCATGCATGAGCAGGGAGGGACTGAGGAAGCAACGAGGGCAGATGAGTGACCGCTTCTCCTATTTTTCCTTTTCTCCTATATGCTCCACCATCTGCGTAGTTCCGCATTTTTTTTTCGTATCTTTTTTATTTTATTTGTAGCATTACCTTTTTTTTCTTTTCGCTACTTCGTCAGACGTGCATAACGTACTGAGATCAATAGATCGTATCGCCCTAGTTCCCATAATGATAATCCAAGCTTGTTGTATACACACTTGTAACGGTTTTACTTTAATTTCTGAAATGCAATCGATGGGGACATGTGGCGGCGGCGCAGGCCACTCCACACATCCCCGTTCTTAATTTAATGATCATTTATATTTGTTTTCTTGGTCTCTATATGATTAAAAAAAAATAACACAAGTAACGAAAGGCATCGCCATGGCGCGGCAGCATTGGCGCGCGTTCCTTCGCCCCACCGTCCGTGACCCCCCTCTGCTTTTCACCTGGCGCTTCCTCCCCTCCCTGTTTCTTTGGGCTCCTTTCCCTCTGCGGGCTTTGGGGGGGGGGCGGGCGGCCGCTGCGCCCCATGCCACCCCCGGTCGGCGCGCCAGGAGGGCCGCCGCCGCAGAAAGGAGGAAGGGGGCGGAGGGACGTGCTGGCGGTTCGAGGGTGCGGGCTTGGGCCTCCGCCCCATCTCAGGGGGCTCGGTTTGGACAGCGCGGGTGTGGCGGTGGTCGCCGCCAGCCCTTTGGCACCAGTGGAATTCGATGGGGGATTTTGGAGGGCACGGCATAATCATCATTATCGATCGAGCAGCCAAAACAACAACAGCTTTAACAGCAGCAGGACTGCTCCTGCAGGAGCAGTACACACATACAGGTATACTGATACATAAATATATATGTATATATATTGAGCATGTCGTACTCTTCCTTGCGCCTGCCCGCCTATGTTACATTTCAATACCCTCGGCGATGCGCTGGTACGTGTCATACAACACTGTGCGATAGTTCTCCCTGGCCTCGTGGATGCGCTTGCGCATAAAGTCGGCGGCCTCAATTTCGTTCTTCCCCATTGCAAGTCGCTTGGCCAGGTCAGAGATGGTCTTGTGCGGCTTGAAGCATGGCAGGCCGCTCCGCAGCATCAGCTCTACCAGGACGCAGATCTCGCGCGAGTATTGGCGGATCGCGAGATAGCAGCGGTTGATGAGGGTTTTGAAGTACACGTAGCTCTCCTCGTCCACCAGCGCTTTGGAGAGCGAGGGGCTCCGCAGGTTGGAGGAGCCGACGTCACGGCCGATGAGCTGCACCATCTCGGTGGTGGGCGTGACAGGTGAGGACTCAAAGTTCATGTCACCGCCAGGTGACGTGTCGAAGAGGAAGCCAAAGTCAATGTGCACCAGGTGGCCCTCGGAGTCCACCATGATGTTCCCGTTGTGGCGGTCCTTGATGTTGAGGATGTAGGAGACCACCGAGTACGAGGCCGCGCTCTTTACAAAGTTATCACGTGCACGACGGAAGCGGACGGACTCGGGGTGTCCAAAGGTCTGCACAAAGAACTCTGCCAGGTTGGACTCCACCAGCTTCCCAATCTCGTTGCGGCTCATGGAGTGTGGCACGCACTCAATGATGCCGCTTTCTTGCCCGGTGGTGACGACGCGATATGGATACAGGTAGGACGGGACATCGATGGAGTTGAGGATGCGCTGCATGAGCCCAATTAGCTGCAGGGAGATCTGGTCTTGGCGACAGTCATCGCCCATCTTGAAGATGCACGCCTTCATGACGACCTGCTGCTGCTGCTCAGCGCTGTTGATATCGCCGCCATCATCGGAGAGCACCTGCGGGGGCGGTGTGGAGTCATCTGTGTCCCGAGGCACACACTTGAACTGCACAAAGATGGGGCACTTGGCCGCACTCTGCATTGCGCTCGCGGTGTGTGAAACCACATCCACAATGCGAAAGGCGGGGTCGGTGGGGAGGTACAGGTGCTGCGTGCGCGGCGGATCGTGGAACACGTTGTCCTTAAGGCGTTCTCGCACCTTCGGCTTCCGTTGAGACTTCTCATACTTCATCAGCTCCCCGGACAGCGACGTTACAAGATTGGTGAACTCAAACTCCCCCTTGTAGAAGATGTGCTGCTCGCTGGTGAACTCGGACTTGATCAGGCCCTCCAGTGCCTTGCACTTTTTCCCAAGCACGGAATCCGCCTCCCCCTCTGTCTGCAACGACCACAGCAGCTGGTGGCAGAAGGTCAAGCTCTTGTGACTCATACGCAGCAGGAAGGACTGAATCTGGCCACTCTTGTCGGCGGCGAGCACCTGCAGCAGCTGGGGCAGGTAGAATACGAGACTCTCGCTCTTCTGCGAGAGGAGACTCCGGATCGCGTACGTCTCAACGGCTGGGTACGGCTTGTAGCGAGTGTCCAGTAGCCTCAGCGCCTGGACGATGCCGCAATTGGTGAAGAGGAAGAGCTTCGGTGCCCCTGCTTCAAGCACCTCCTTGGTGAGGTACAGCTCCGCCGCCTCCGGTATGTGGGAAAAACGAAGCGGTGCACGAACAACATGCCGGGACGCCAGTCGAAACACGTCCAGGTAGCTCGCAAACCGCGCCACCATCGCCACCATCACCGCGGGGTCGTGCGCGGCGGCGGTGTCAACGAGAGCGTCCCACGCCGTCGGCATCCGCTCCGTGATGAGCAGCGTGCGGCGAGGGGACTCCCACACACGCAGCCGCACCAGCTCATGCTGGACCAGCGCGGACAGCAGGGACAGGAGGCCCTGCACCCGCTGCTGCTCCTTTGCGATGAGGGCCTTCAGAGATTCCTCGGCGCCCTCCTTGGAGGTGAGCAGCGCCCCCACCTTGTCTCGCACTACGCTCGCTGTGGTCCAGATGCTGCTGAGCGGGCCGCCATCGCTGTTCTGGTGGACCACCACGCTGAAGTCGAGGAAGCCGAGAGTGGCCTTCCGCAGCAGATCACTCTCGTCCTGGAGGAGCACCACAAGAGCCTCGAGTACGAGCGTCTCGTCGGTGGCCAGTGAGGGGTCACGTGCAAAGTGCCACGGCGCCGGCATGCTACGGAACCACTGCAGCAGGCAGGCGTACCACCGCTGCCGCAGCAGCCCCAGTGAGGTGAAGGAGATGACCACATGCAGTCCGGCCTTCAGTCGGCGTGTGTTGGCGATGTGCAGGTTGCGTGCAATCTGCCCCACCAGCATCATGCACCGCATCGTCTCCGCAAAGGAGATGACCTTGAGAGACAGTCGTGAGGCGTCCCCTACCATCAGCGATGCCATCCGGTACAGCGGCGACAGTATCACAGGGTTCAGCGCGTAGGTAGAGCCTAATGTGACAAAGGTTTCAGCGAGGAAGGAGAACAACACCTTGTGCGGTGAGTTGCTACCGTAGTCTGCCGGGTACCGCTCCACCGCCGCACGCGCAGCGGCGGTGTCGCCGGTCTGCACCTCCTCCCCCAGTGATGGCCGCTGCCCGTCAAAGAGCCCCACATGCTGGTGCACGGTCCACTCCATCGCCTCCACGAGCTGCTGCAGCAGAGGCCCAGCGAGGTGTTGTGAGCTGACGCTGTTGCTGAGCAGCCATCGCCAGCTGGCGGCCGCTGCGGCAACGTAGTCACTGCGGAAGACGTGCACGGGCCCCTGGACAGCGTACCGTAACAGCTGGAGCGTCCCGCTCGGACTCGCGGCGCCGGTGCACAGCAGCGCCACTGCCGTGGTGACCAGCGACTCCACCTCGCGCAGCCGCTGCGCAGCGATGGCGTCGGTGCCTGGGTCGTGCTTCACCACCGCTGACATCGTCGCGCTGACGTTGCGCCTGCTGCCCTTTACTAGGTACCCAAACGTCTCGGGTGCCGCCGCCACGCCATCGATCCGCTTCGCCCGCCGAATGGCCCTGCGGAGCTGCTCAAAGATAGTGTGCTCCACCGTTGCGAGCGGGCACAGCCGGACTGCCGACAGTACCTGGCCCTCCGCCTTGCTGTGCTTGATGAGGGCGTTGGAGAAGCTTGGGGACACCACCGGCCCAATCGCATTCACACCCTTCATCGCATCTGGAGCCAGCCGGACCTCCGTTGGTTGAGCCGCCTGCGTCGCGAGCCGAGAGCCGATCTTCGGGGCCGCCGCGGTGCCGTTGCCGCTCACTTCCTGACGCATCACGAAGCTCGATGCGAGGTCGAAGAGGGCGAGTGGAGCGGTGCTCTGCGACGTGGCTGCCCAGCGCCGCGCCACCGCCACTAGCTCGGCGACCAGCGCCACCCGCTCCGCGCTGCCCGGCTCCGGGGAGACCGCTGGCACATCGTTGAAGTACATCGATTCACAGAAGGCCTCCACGTCCACCGCGGAGCCGCCCTCCAGCGTGTTGATGACCCGCCAGAGCAGCGGGAGACTGCCGCAGCGCGTGGAGAAGGCTGGCAGTGCGTCAACAACAGCCAACAGGAGCGACTTGGCCGCATTCCGTACCGAGTCCGTGGAAAAGCTGAGCAGGAGCACGAGCTGGTGCGTGTCCTGCGCGACGAGGCGCTGCGAGATGGTGGGGAGCATGCTGCGGAGGGCCGAGATGTATTGGCGGCACACGGTGTTGGTTATGTAGGTGAGCACATTGCCGATGGCCGGGCTGGCCACGTACTCGCGGATGTCAAAGCGGTGGTAGAGGGTGAGGGTGGCCATGGACCCAGCCGACGCACGTAGCAGTTCAAGATTCAGCAGTGCGCTCATCAGCACCAGCTCACCCACGCTGAGCTTCTTCCAGTACTTCCTACCACCTCCGCACGCGGTTGACAGTGTGGTGCGGAGCTGCGTGTGCGCGGATCCACTGGTAGTTGTCACATCCCAGCGCGGCTCTGCAAAGCGAAGTAACGTGGTGATATCCGCGATGGCCTGCTGCATGTCAGTGGATTGCATGAGAAGCAGCGGCACCGCGGAGGCGGCCAGCATGCGTATTTGCTGTGCTTGCTGGCTGGTCATGAGGCTGACGGTGGCCTGCGGATGCACGCTGTGGTCGCGCCGTCCGCTGTTGGTGATGCCCAGTGCAGCGCTGGGGATTCCGTAATAAGACAGCAGCAGCCAGAGGGACCGAAAGAGGGCAGTGTCGAACTCCGTGTAGAAGGCAGACCCGAGCTTGCTTGGCTGGAACTGGTAGTGATGCACATACATGTCGTGCTGTGCGTCGTCGGCCGTGAGGAAGCGAGCGTAGTCGTGGTGGTCGGCGAGACTGCTCAGCCGCGAGACGGGGAAGAGGGTGAAAAGGTGGGAGAGCAGGCACAAGGGCCGCAGCAGCGGGGCGATACACTGCATAGCCAAGAGGGCCATCACTTGCGGCGAGTACTCCACACCGTCGTCGTCGTCATCAGCGGTGGTGTCAATGCTTCGCTTCTGGTACAGGATGCCGGAGCCGGGCCAGGCTACGTTTATCACCGTCCGCATCACGCCACGCAGGATCTGACGCACGTGGTTGCCGTCGGTGTTGAGACTATCGAGACACTGCTGCTTGCGAACGCGGTCGCCAGCCTCGGCGGCGGCGAAGGCCTCAGCTGTCAAGGCGCGAATGCGCTCATGCAGGTTCACTACGAGCCGCCAGAGCGCTTTTGCCCTCACCCTCATTGTTGGCGTCGGGATCGCGGCGTCGGTGGAGTTGCGCTTCTCCGAGTGGCTGGTGCTGCTCTTCTTCCTCTGTCCCCGCTTACTGCGGTGCTGCTTTTGGTGAAAGTAATTGCGAAGAGAGTCGTCATAGCCGTCGCAGAGCAGCTGGCCGTATCGCGTGAGGTCGCGATGGGCCACCGCGCTGGTGCGGTCGAGGGCGGCGGTGGGATGCTGCTTCGGCACGACTACGTCGCAGAGAAGATCGAGCCACAGTGACAAGCGCTGCGGGTCCGCATCTTCACTCCCTCCAGCGGTGGCGTTGTTGTCATCAGTGCTGTCCTGCTGGACCGCGGCGAGGCGCACGACAGTGTCCATCACCTCCGACACAACAAAGGAGTGCACGTGCGGGTCGGCGACGCAGAGGCTGCGGAGGCAGGTGGTGACGACCGCACCGCCGTCGGCGCACGCTGTGATGCTAGGACCCTGCGCCGCGATCACCAGGACGAGCTCATGCAGGATGCTGACCATGTTCTGGTAGTAGTGACTCGAGAAGCGCAAGAGTGTGGATGACGGGAGGGCGGCGTCTGTCTGTGCCGGTAAAACAGTGCTGGCTATAAGGGTGAGTACCTTGCCCATGCGGTCCTGTATGGTCCCACGCAGTCGCCGCGCGGCCACGGTGTCGGGCAGCACATTCAGCACGCTTGTGCGGAGTAACAGGAACTTGACCACGTTGGACACCACCCGCACCCGCAACACCTCCTCTTCCCCAGTTGGAATGTATGTGCAGTCGCTTTTGTTCTGCGAAGCTCCAAACTGCGCCGAGAGTCCCAGCTGCGCTGACCGCGAGCGCGACCGCGGGGGCTGCTGCTGCGTCATCGTCGCTGTGGCGCTGGTGATCGTGTAGTAGCATCGGAGCCGCTCAACCTCCGTCTGCAAGAGTTTCTCCACAATGACGCGCAAGTTAGCGCTATAGAGAGTGGAAACCTTCGATGCGGGGCCCTCCCACGCCCCCAGTCCCTCCTGGAGGGCTTTCCACACGGAGTCGACGAGCTGATCTCCTTCAGTGAAGTCAGGCATCTCCGTGTCAGCGGCCCGGGGGCCGCCCGCAGCCGCCTTGGCAGCGCACTCGGCAGCGGCGTCCTCGTACTGCCGGGTGAGTAGTGTCAGCGTGGCCGCCGCGACGTGCG
This sequence comes from Ecitophya simulans, assembly GCA_027574965.2. Classification (NCBI taxonomy): domain Eukaryota; kingdom Metazoa; phylum Arthropoda; class Insecta; order Coleoptera; family Staphylinidae; genus Ecitophya; species Ecitophya simulans. The sequence goes on from JAODGE020007854.1 coordinate 24,675, forward strand.
CGTGCAGGATCTCCTTCTGAAAGAGTCCCCTCACAAGATAGTCCTCTTGAATGATGGCGGTAATCCAGTTGTTGGTGCGTTCATAGTCGATCACCTCAGAGCAGCTGATTGCCCCCAGCAGTAGTGAGAGCAGACGCTTGTAGGTAAGCTCGCGCCGCCGCCCCGACACCGCGAAGCTGTCGGTGAGGTTGTGCAGCCGCGTCACCAGCGTTGGACTCAGGTATACCGGGGCACAGGAGTACGTGCCGGCGAGCCCTTGCAGGGTGCCGAGAACCACGGGATCTCCCACGCACTCGTCAATGTCCTCTGGGATGCAGGAGACGATGATGGAATCGATAAGGCGGGAGTCGAAGCCGCTGAGGTTGCCCGTGCGAGGGGTGGCCAGACCACTGTTACTCGCGTTGTTGTGATTGCTGCTTCGCCCTCCGACTCTGCGGTTTCCGAGCGGAGGGGCTCCAACAGGTGTGCCAAGTGGGGCGCTAGTGGCCAGCGTCGCGCTGCCACCTAACATGTCGTCCCCGCCAGCGAACGCACTCGTGTTGCTGACGCCGCGCATCTTGAGACCACAGGCAGTGAGTGCGGCGATGAATCCCTCCACATCCACACCGGGCGCAAAGGTGAACTTGTGCAGCTTTGTCATGAGTGTCGAGTAAAGGGAGCTGCACTCTGTGTAAAAGCCCCGCGCCATCTCACTCGGCAGGTCGCGGCACTCCACGCAGAGTGCCATGAGGGAGAGAATGGCAATGGCATGTTTCCTCGTGACGCAAGGGGCCTCACCGCTGGCGAGGTCATCAATGGAGGATAGACGCAACAGAAGCTGCACGCGCGCATCATAGAGCACATCACCAGTGCCATTGTATGGGACAAAGGTTGGCGCACCAGACGCGGCGCCGGGGGGATCTACACGGGGCGAATCGCCCACCGCGCCAATGGCGGAATATAGATGTGCTGCTCCCTGCGCCACGCCAACGCTCGCACTGAAGTTCCTGACGAGCAGTGGAGCCGGCGCCGCCACCTCGGAGGAGCGGGCGCCACCCAAGAGGATCCTGGTTACCGCAGCCCCTGACATTGGCAGCGGTGATGCGGATTCGGTCCCAATATCCGAGGTCTCACTACCACTGTCCATCACATCGTCATCCGAGTACGCCTTCTTGGCTCTGTGAAGGGGCCTCTGCGTGTTCGCGCTCACCTGGTGGAAGAAGGCCCCCAGTACGGAGGCCATCGCCAATGTGGGAGAGGACCTCGCCCATGCTGGGAAGACTATATCGTCCATGCGCACCTAGAAAGGGTGGTGGCCTATGTGAGAAGAGGGAGAGGGAGACCTATACTACTTGGAGAATATCTATATATAAGAAGCGGAATGGAGATAGTACAGGTAACTACGCTACTTATACTGGGATCTTCCGGCACGTACACACACACACACACACCTTTTTGGTGTCTTCTCTTGCGGGCACGCGTGCGATGATAAATAGTAGCGCGGGGGAAAAAAGAGCTGTCGAAAAAATACACGCAGTGAATATCTATATGTATATATATGTATGTATGTATATAGGTAGGTAGGTAGAGGAGCTGTATGGAACTCCCCACGCACTAACGCCAGTGTGTTGTGTATGCGCAAGTGCCTAATTGTGGTGAAGATGCTGGCTAGCACTGTTTCTTGCTCGCTGACTAGAGAGTAGAGCAGAAGAGAGGAAAACTATATGTTTTTTTTTTGAGAATGAAAAAGGAGAGGATGTGTGTGTGTGTGTATACAGCATCACATTTGTGTTGATTGCAGAAGCAGGGGGGGGGGGCGTGTCACTACGGCAAGATTATATATAAAATGAAGATCAGCAAGTGGCTGTTCTTGCTAAGATGAGGTATAAACTACGGTAGAAATGGAATGAAAAGAAAACGATGTCACAGGAAATCTTGTTCCACATCGCATCATGTGCCTTCCCTTGCTGCTGAATTAGCTACCGTTTCAGTTCAGTTCTACCAGCTCTGCGTTGAACATACGGAATAGAAAATACCAAACGCGTGCAACCTCACCAACGTACCACACGCACCCCTTTCATAGTATTTCAAGAGCAGGAGTAACAAAGAGGAGGAGGGGGGCGGGGGAATTTGTTTGGCACAACCGTCCTATCTACTCTCATCTGAGCGAAGGTGGCACGGGCAAATCATTGACGACAAGCAGTGCCTTCGCCGCTGCTTTCGATAGAGCATCCGCAGGGGTCCTCCCCTTTTTTGCCACAACAAACAGAGGCTCCTTTTCATCCTGGGCATCAAAGATCAGTGCACTGTAGCTGAAGGGGTTGCTCGTATTGCCAATGGCGGCCTCACCCTTGTATCGCACCCTTAGACGGCCTTGAAAGTTGGTTTGCAAGTTCGCATCCAACATCGATAGAATCTCTGGCTCTTTTTCTGCGATGACCCACTCCTTGCGATGCAGTCCCCAGTCACAGTTGAGCGCGCACTTGGCCCCAGTGATGTCATTGTACATGGCCAGCTTAGCGTGTTCGGTCTCCCGCCTCGACAGACTCATCACCGTTGCCAAGAAGTTCTCCTTCGTTGCCCAGTCCAGCGCTTGGCTTATCGCCGTCCTCTTTCCAGTTCCAGATACCGCACAGAGGACGACGGTGGAGTGCTGCGTGCTGGGGTTCCTGTAGTCTGTGATGATCGTCAGCTGCGCCGTACACAGCCACGATTGTCTTTCATTACTCACTATCTCAACGAGGGAGTGCGCCTCGGGAGTGACAGTGCCAAAAAAGTGGTCGAAGAGGAAGGTGGCTAGCATTCGCCGCACCGTTATCGTGGGGGGAACAAGTTCTTCGAGCGCGGACCACAGAACATCCATTGCCTCCGCAACCTCGCCGCCCAACTGCCTTGCAGCATCCATGAGTGCGGTGTAGATGGCACAGAGCAGTGGCCTTCCCTGTGCTGGTCTGCACTCGCTGACTACCACGCCTTTCATATGATTCTTCTCGAGGACATGCGCCGTATAGCAGTATTTCGTGGGGTCAGATCGATCCGCGCAGCGCTCCGCACGCCACGTTAGATGTGACCAGCGCCCCTTGCTTTCCCTTTCCAGCATCGCGAGTGCGGTTTCCATGAAGCACTTTGATTGTGCAAGAACAGTTTGCGCGGGGACGGCGGTATCGAGCGCGTCGGAGGATTTGGAAAACGCGCCGCCGTTACTGGATGTAATGCTAACATAATCCGGGCGATTGAGTGTGGCGTAGTGCTTCAGCTCCGCAGGGAACAGCAGTTGTACTGAGCGAAGCTGTGCTTCCAGTATTGCCCTCGCCTTTGTAGGTGTAGTGGACTCCGCGACGAGCCGCCGCTGATCTGATGTACCATCGACATGGTTTTGTGAAGGCAGAATCGCATATATCCTCGCGACCCACCCCGTCTGTGCCGCTTGCACAATCACGACTGATTCCTCAAAGTCCAGGATACCGTAATCCTCTCTCCCAAACGTTCGCATCATATCCCTCAGGCTGTGGATGTTCTCGATCGCAGCCATGCGCACCATCTGTTCTTCTTTGCTGCGCTTGACTCGCACCACTGACAGTCTCTCTACAATCGAGGAGCCGGCATCAATTGGGGCCGGGCCCACCGATGCACTTGCGTCCTTCTCAGTCGATTGCTGCGCTCGGGATTGATTCGCTTGCGTAGGATTTGTGATTGCGCTAGTGGTGCTCGCCCGCTGCTGCGTCGGCGCGACAGCTTTATTTGGTACAACAACTGCGGCCTCTACTGCGTGACGCATGGATTCCGCTAGCAGCGTCATACACTCACGGCTCACCCGATCTAACAGTCTCCTGTGTATTGCTGCATCAGCGGCTCCTGTGCTATTGGATGCTGAGGAAGTTGGGCGATTCTTCAGGTTTTTTTCTATAGTATTTAGTCGTTGCTGCATGTTATTCACGGTGCCTGGATTGAGCGCCGTGCCTGCGATGGCGTGACTGCCCCCCTCTCTTAAGCAGCTCAGGGAGTTTTGGAGACTCCGCAGCGCCAAAGTGGCCAACACCACGGACGCGGAGTCCTGGGATGCCTGTGAAAGATGGGTATCACAGTCCACAGCCCCGCGCAGCTGAGAGAGCATCAACTCCATCTCTGCATGTGCAGTGCTCAGGTCTCTCAGGATAGTCGAGAGATTACTCATCACTGCCGAAGCGCACATTCCTCTCCCACTTTTTGTTTTGACGTTCTTCCTAGTCAAAAAAAAAAACGAATAATAAAGTAGAGAGGGAGAGAGAGGAAGTTGAATAATTGTAAAAAAGACAAGTGCATGGAGTACGTGCCGACTGGCTGTTACCCACCCACCCACACATGCATATTCCATTAGCTGTAGTATCCCCTCGAACAACAAGACACAGCGTGCACGCACGCACACACCACCCAGCGGGGGCCTCAACAGAATGACTACACGCTACCAAGTAGAGTGAGGGGCAGTTGGGGAGAGTACGAGACTTTTATATGTGTCGGTGTCTGTTTCTTTGTGTGTGTTTTTTCGCTTGTGAGGGGTGGGTTAGGGGGGGGGGACTGTCCCCTCCGTTTCCAGCCCTCTCCCTCTGCTTCTCACTGCTTTGCAGGTCGCTCACAATATCCCGGGGCCCGCGCTTCCGCATCCTGCAGGTCGCTCTCAAAGAGGTTCTCCAGCGCCATGAGTGCCGCCAACTGTGCCGCGTCGCTGCTGCTCCGCATCGAGACACCAAACCCAACCAGTTGCACTTCCCCCCGCTTCACCACGGCGCGGTCGGGCTGCATGTAGATGCGGCATTGGTGCTCACCCCCAGAGGCTTGTGTGTGCTGCAGGCGTAGCCGCCGCCGCCGCTGCGGCTCCCCTCCCGTGTAGTCCCGGCGCGCACATCGGGCCAACAGCGCCAGAGGCCGCGGCACGGTGGCGGAGGGGCGTCGCGCGAGTTGGTCCCGAACCCCATCCACAAGGTGTTCCGGCAGCCGCTCGACAATTGGCTCGGTTAGTATCTCCGTCGCGAGTGAGGAGAGGCCCACATCGTGTTTTGCTAGGTAGTGAAGAATGCGTGGAAAGCTTTTGCGGGCGGCGAGCAGCAGTGCCTCGTTGGCTCCAGACTTCTTGGTCCCACTCAAGCACCGCGCAATCGGCAGCATACCCACACGCGGCAGCACCACGGTGGAGACCCAGTACTCGGCGAGCTGAGTGGACTGAATGTCGAGCACTGGACACCACACCTCACCATCGCTGTTCACCACCACCGGCTCCGCCGCCGTCGCCCCCACGGATGCCTCCGGGTTCGTGGTGGCAGGGCTCTCTGTGGTGGCACCAAAGAAGGCGTTGAACAGATGCACTGCCAGCTCCTTGGAGGTGTGCATGCTGGGAAAGGAGCGCGTCTCGTACTCCGTCCACAGTGTCTCTGCAGCTGGCCCGCCAAGAGAGGCTGAGGCACCCTTCAGCGCGCTGGTCAGCACCACCACCGCCCCCTCACCCTCGCTCCCCGCGTACTCGGTGATGAGTAGGTCCTCGCGATTCCCAAGGATCTGCGCGGCGAAGTTGCTAGTGAGGGGCTTCAGCAGCAGATCCTCTGCCGACTGTGCCTCCAGCCCCACGTCGCCTTCAATTACACATCTATCAGCGTCACTCCCGCTCCCTCCTCTCTGCGGGTGTTCGAGCAGCCGCAATGTCCACGAGAGCGGCGCGTGGGATGGGTGTCGTCCCTCCAGGAGCACCAGCAGCTGTGTCACAAGACCTGCACCACCTGTCTGATACACGCGCGGTCGCTGCGTGGTTGGATCTTCGGCTGGGTCCCGGGAATCTTGGCGATCTAGTGTCTGGTACACCGCCAGCTCCTTCGCGAAGTACTGCTGAGCAACGCTGTACGTCAGCACACGTCGAGCCATCCGGGCCTGCGGGTATGGTGGTGACACTGCCACCACACGACGCGTGCCCTCGCCCTCCACCAGTGCCTCTAACTCCGCCACCCACTGTGGCAGGCCAAGGTCTCCGGAGGTGTTGCGCAGCCGCACGCGGAGCTGCTGCCAGCCCATGTCCTCCTCACTGAAGGCCGCCACCAAGGCGAAGAGGTTTCCGATGTGGCGGATGCGCTGGTCACGTGGCAGGGCACGGTACTTGCTGCCCCGCGCCATCACGTCCCCGGAGAGGTCGACATCAGGGTGGTGTCGGAGGACAGACTCGTACTGCCGCGGGAAGTTCTCACGGAGGGCAGCGAGACACGCCAGCCGCCACGCCTCACCCTTCTTCTTTGACGAGCGCTGCGCCAGCAGACAGGCACTGCTGCCACTGGGGTCACTCACCGTCACGGTTGCGTACCACTCAGCAGTCGTCGCATCGTATGCGTAGTGCGTTTGATAGTAATGACCCAGCAGCTGGGATGTGACGGTGCCGAGCAGTGCGTAACAGTTCCAGCGGCCCCGGTGCTGACCGACCAGGTCAAAGCTGTCGTGGCGGTGCACAGCATAGTCGAGGAGCGCTTGACATGGGAACAGCACCCCACCACCCGACACGTCGAACATCGCGCCGTCGGAGGTCACCAAGTCGGTGTACTGATCAATCAGGAAGGACAGGGCCTGCAAATAGCAGTCCACCTCAACACGGTAACGGCCCGCGCTGGCTGCCTGCCAGACTGTGTCTTCCTCTGATTTGAAGGTGGCGACGAAGAGCTGATTAGGCTTCGCAGAAGCGTCATAACCAGTGACCGTAGCGGCGTCCACGATGGTTACCATCGCCACGCTCTCGATGGCTTTCCCGAGAACCTGCGCGATGGTGTGCACCAGTGCGTCAAATTCCCACCGCAGTCGGTAGAGTAGGGGCACCGGGCCGCTCCTCCCATCCAGTAGGTGGGTGGTGGGGCCAGCGTCCCAGATGCTTTCTGCACGCATGGCCGCCATCGCTGCGGCGTGATAGGCCGCCAGCCGTGATGGCTGCCGCCGAATCTGCGACGAGAAGCAGTTCCCTGCGGCGTCCTCGACGGTGACGGTTCCGGTGTACGTCGATGGATAAAGCACCCCAGTCTCTGCCTCATGCGCCGGCCCGGGCCCTGAAGCAGGCTCATCCTCAGCGCAGCCAGCGGTCACCTTCTTTCCCCGAGGCGCCAGAAGCGCAGCCAGCTCCTGCACACCAGCCAACATCACCTCCGGGGCCTCCAAGTCTGCTCGGAAAGCGACCCGCAGTGCCCCGAATGCTCGCGACAAGGCTTCGCGTGGCGAGGCACCACTGTCCTCGTGCGCCAGGCTCATGCGCGCCACAGCACTCCACTCGTCCTTCAGGTAAACGCGGCAGCGCCACTTCCCAGCTGGTGGCTCGACCGACAAGGTCTCGGGTTGGGTGGCCCCGTCCGTACTCGCCGCTGCGGGTGGGGGCTTAATGGAAAACTTGACGCTGCGGCTGAAGTGAATGCACAGGTCGCGGAGCTCGTCAGCGACCGCCTTGAACTCGCGCTGATGCGGAGAGAGTGCCGCTCTGTAGTGCTGCAGCTGCTGTTGCTGATGGTGCCGCTGCGAGTACCGCTGCCGCGACGTGGACGGGGGTGCCCCCGACCGCGACGCGGCAGTGTCTCCCCGCCGTTGGCTGCCACCACTCGCCGGCTCTGGTTTAATGAACTCCACATCGCTGCTGAGAGCCTGCTGGACGCACTTGTCTACGGTCGGGCAGGCGCTGCGCCCTTTGGTCGCAGCTAGCTCCACCGGGAACCCCAGGAGGCGAAAGGTGGCTGAGGCCCGGTAGTACACGGCGTCTGGCCCCTCCCCACTGACTGCCGCCCCGGGCTCACCAACATCAGGGCCACTTGAGTCGGGGACTCCCTTCGTGTCTGGGCTCTGCTGCTGGTGTAGCCGATGGAGGACCAGTTTTGCCTGTGGCCCATATTTCGCCCGCAGTCGTTCCTCCGCCCTCGCCACGTGCGACTCAAGGGCGTCTTGGCCACCGCTGGTGTGTGCATCGGCACTTAACGCACTCACCACCCCCGCGGATGTGCTGCACTGTCTCCGTGAGACTGCTTGTGTGAGGTAGGGCCATGTGGAGAGGCCACAGATGCCCCCAGCCACCGCGCGACGGCCTGTCTGGAGCGGGCTCAGTGGCGGGGGACTCGCCCCTGCTGCCCGGAGCGGGACGGAGGCGGCGACAGTGCGCGCGAGGCCGCCCTGCCGGAGTAAGTGGCCCAGCCGCATCGCACAAACAATCCTTCACAACACACACACACACACACACACACACACTAAATCATCGAGAGAGAGAAAAAAAAAGACACACCCCCGAAATAGAGAATGGAATAAGTAAATCTATAAGTCAAACTGCTGCATTGATGGTGCGTGTGCGGACTCAGCGTCGCGCCCTTCACTGTTGATCCAGCCACCGTGCGTGCGCTGTTGCTCGTATATATATTTCATTTGACCGTTAGTGTGGGATGCAACAGTACAGAAAAAAAAATCAAAAGTGAGGGACTGTGTGCACCTAAGCGTGTACGCTCGAAATATGCATCGCATTGCATCAGATTTGTTTTGTCAGTCTCGCTCACTAGCATTACATACCTTAAAGGGATTTATATCTTGTGCTCTCCTTAATAGACAGTTGCACAACACAAGAAGCAACTCATAAACCGAGGGGAGGCAGGGAGGCAGGGGAAGGGAGGGTTAGGGGGGAGGAGGGAGCAAAGAACCACTGCTGAAGCTTTGTTCCTCATTTCCTCCTGGAGTATGTTTCCCACATCCGCTTCCACGCGTCATGGACCCTCGAACGATGTAAGAACAATCATACTAGTAAGTGCCGATAACGTTCCATACTCGTTCGCACACGTATATATTCTCACCTACATACACACACAAATTATGCGCATCCTGAAGCGCACAGTCGCTCGCGCTGGTCGAAACTTCAAAATCATTAAAAAACGAGGGCACGTGCATATGCAAAGAGTCGTTACACTCTCTCTTCGTTCAGAGTGGAAACCTTCCCTCCCTTTCTCATCCCAAAATCTCTCCACAACTGATGTCGTTTCAGCATTCCTACTCCTCTTTCATCCTCAGTTTGCCACTACACCAGGAACACCGGTACCGCCACCTTTGAGGCTGGCATAGGAGGAATGAGTGGTGCTGCGGCACTCGGCTCTGCAGTGCTGCAGGCGTACAGAAAATGTCTGTATGTGGGCACCTCCTCGAAGTTGGCCTTGACAAGGTCACTGTCCGTGAAGCCGCACATGCCAGGTACGTAGAGAACCTGTGCCTTGAGGAGCATGCTGGCGATCAGCAGGAGGTGGTCTGCCTTGCTGGAGCCCGCGATAGTGGTGAAGCTGGTGAACACCACCTGTGCCGCGCCATCGCCGCCCCCCTCCCTGAGCTCGCGCATACGATATACAGCGAGATTCGTCGGCCGACCGTCCTCAACATACGCGAAGGCCTTCAGCCCATCCGCCATGAGGCCCATCTGTAAGTCCTCCACGTTGCCGGGCACGTACTGCAGCTCTGCCCCGCTCTCTCTCACCGACCGCGACTGCAGGAACTCCAGCAGTAGCTGCAGTCCAGCCACGTCACTGGCATCCACCTCGCACCAGGGCAGCAGGGCCTCCATGTACCGCTCCGTCAGGGAGTGCGGGACTGAGCCCTTAAGCGCGCAGTCCGCCCTCAGGACCTCGTCATAGTCAAAGAAGTCCGGCAAGACGTGGTGCGCGTGGGCTGCCCGCAGCACCTCGGAGGCCTGCAGGACGCGCCTGAACCACTTCACCATTGCCACAGCAGTCGGTGGCCTGGGAAGCAGCACAGGCGAGGCAAAGAAGACCGTGTCGTTACCAGCGTCCTTCAGCTCCGCGGCCAGCGCCGTCATGAGCGCCGGCGCTACCACTCCCTTGCCACGCTGTGGGGCTGCTACCGCCATGCACCCAGCCACCGCTACCCTCCCGGACTTCACCTTCGCGAGCGCGGTGGGGCTGCCCTGCAGCGTACCACCCAACGAGAGCGCCACTGCGACCCCCACCGACTGCGGCGGTGCGGTGCCGGCTCCCCCCGTGGCGACAGTAGCTACGACATAGCGCGGGGCCTGTGCGGCGGCCGGGTGCGCCTCTAGTGCCTTCAGCCACTCCGAGAATGCGCTGCCGCCACCTGCCATCAGGCCCGCCACGGCCCCCAGCACGTCACGCTCCACAGACGCGGCGGACACTTTGCCTTCGCTTATACATGAAGCAACCAACGAGCTTGTTGCACTGGTTGGCCTGTCGCACCCCCAGAAGGCCCGTGGCCTCGTTACAGTAGGTGGAGCTGGCGCAGGCTTGCTCATGACAAACTTCGGAGGCTCAATCGCAAATTTATTCAATGCCTCCTCCAGCGCCCTTGGCTGCTGCTGCACCGCATCGCCGGCAATGCAGGCGATCAGGGAGAGCACATCCTCCTTGTGGCCCGCCAGGACCGCTACATCCAGTGGTGTCATGCCCTTCTCATCTGTCAAATAGGGTACACAACGGCCTGCGAGGACGCCGAGGGCGCCGATGTCCCCGCTATCAGCGGCGTAGTGCAGGACGTTGCGCCCGTGGTTGTCCGTGAAGTCGACGATGCTAACCTCCATCATCGTTGCCAAGGTGGTCATGGATTCCACGTCGCCCATCTTTGCCATCTTGAGCACCTCGAAGTCGCTAAGGCCGCGACGCACATGACTCGTCGGCATCTCCACTCGTTCACCCACATCCTTCATGTCGCTCTCGCTAAGTGCGTATGAGGTGGGGCCCCTGCCAATGTCGCCGCTCTTGACTGCCTTTTCGCTGTGGATGAGATTTGCCTCCACGTAATTCAGGAAACCCTCTTCTGCCCAGTACTCCTCATCTGCATCATGGACGCCACCCTCGCCGTATTCGTCTCCAGCGTATCCGTAGCCAATTTTAGGTGCCGGGGCCACTGGCGCTGGCTGCACGTGCTGTGCCTGTTGCATTTTCTGTGCTTGCTGCATTTGACGAAGCTCCTGCAGCTTCCTCACAGCTGCCTCACGCTCCTCATCACTCATCGTCGATCCCCGCGCGGCCTCATTCTGTTTTTCGGACATCACCAAATTTCTGACGTTAATAAACGGCAAATAACCACAGCACCTCCCCCCTCTCAATACTACTAATAATAAATAAAGCAGCAATAATTGAATGCACACACAAAATGTGAACTACACTAGGTATTTATTTATACAATGCCAAGCATATTTGGCAAGTAAGTGTGTGTGAGAGAGAGTACGTGTGCGAAGAGAATAGAGAGGCCATTACAATAGAGACAAAGAAAACATAGCGACGTGGTACTTCCCCACTAGCATTTGTCGTCATACTTGTCTGTCTGTCGTGCGGAGTCCATTAGTTGCAGCACGACAGTGTGAGTGTATGTCTCTCGCTTTTCCATTTTTTGTTAGCTCTTATTCATCCGGTGATTATTATCGTGCAGCAGAACAGGCTATATATATATATGCGCTGAGGTCACAACAAGACCTGACAAAGCAGTACAAAATACCATCGCCTCTTTACTTCTCCCCCTGCGCAGAGCCGTCATGACGAAGGGGTCTTTTTTTGCTCCTTGACAGCTGTCGTGCTGGAGGCCACCGTGGGCGCTTCATAGGGCACGTACTCTGGCGCGCGCGGCGGCTCCACGAGCTCCATCATAACATTGAGACCGATAAGTACAAGGGCTGCCACCACACCGCAGCCATAGACGAGCCCCCAATTGGTGTCTTGGTCTTCATCTGTCAACTTCTGCTCCTGCGCCGCCCTTTCTTGGTACTTCACCCACTGACTGCCGAGTGGCACCCCAGAGCCACCGTAGCGCCGGTGGATCTCCTGCTTCTCGGGGTTGCGCCACTGCTTGGGGTCTGCCGAGTGCTCAATCAGTGTCCGATGTGCCTCCAGCAGTGCTCCCTGGGCGACGCAGCGATAGTAGGAGCAGGAGGTGCGGCGCCACGCCCCAGCAGTCGCTGCTGTAAGCCCCATGGAAGCGGACATTGCGTATCACCGACCTCGGCTGCTAAGGAGCTAGGAAAACGCGTAAGATGAATGATGGATGCCTGCATTTAGAGGGGGGGGGGGGGGTGGAGCGAGATGAAGGTTAACATCGACCTTAGTAAACGACGTGGCGCATACCTACATAGAGCGTCACACTCACAACCACCATAGCTGACGCATGTGTGTGTGCGCGTGGTGAGAGAGAGGAAGTCAATAATGATGCACCCCCTCACATTAACAATGAGCGAGACGTAGCATTCGAGAGGGAAATAATAATAATAAAACGATTAATAAGATGAGCTAACCTTTTTTAAACATCACTAAGCAGAAATTTGTGTGACGACTTCACACACACACAGGCGCATAGGCATGCCTCAGCATTGAACCTGCAGTTGTGCGCTGCCCCTCACCTTTCGCTCGGCGATGCGTGAACCAAACTGGAGTGCGCGCTTCTGAAGCCGCGTAACATTGTCAAGGCCCAGCAGACGCGCTGCATTGCGAAGAATGCGCTTATCCCCTTCCCCGGCATTTAATGTGAAACTCACCACGGGGTCGATGGAGGCCTGTAGCAGTGCATCTCCCTCGCTGTCCGCTCTTCCAGCCGTCGCCATTACAGCAGCGCGGCCCTCCGCGACGATGGATTCGAGGGTGGCCAGCACCTGCTCATCTAGGAATGGAAGGCGAGGCTCGCGGCCGCTGTCCATTGCAATGCGGTCGTCACGGCCGAGGTTGCGCTTCCACAGACGCGAGAAGTCCTTCGCAAGCTCGCGCCGAGCCCCCAGCATCCCCTCCCGATGATAGAAGCGGCGGTAACGTGTGTACCCCCCAAGCGTCTCATCCGCGCCCATTCCGAGCAGGAGCACCTTTGCACAGGACACGTAGTCCAGCTCCACTGTATCCGACGGGGGCCCCATCAGGGCTTCCGACGCCATGCGCCGCGTAGTGAACCAACGGCACGGCGGCCGTGCCCGCGCCCGCAGGCGGTCCTCCTGGCGCACGAGGCATATCGCCTTTGCAGGGGCGGAGGGCACAAACGCGATGACGCCAGCTCGCGACGCGTCGTTCAGGTAGTTGCCCAGCTTCTTGTAGCCGTGGCGCACGCGCACCGGCTGCAGAAAGGCAGCGTACTCCTTCCCGAGAGTGGACATGAGCACTGGCGCATCAGGGCCAGAGCCCGCCCGTCCCTCCACCACGAGAATCTCCACCAGGGGGTCGAACTTGTCCTCCGCTGTGTCTTGCGGATTATCACCATGGGTGTGCGGCTCTGCGTTTGGTGCATTTTGTGATGATGCGGTGCCCACCTCGGCATCTTCGTGAACACGGAAGTGCTTCGAGAATGCTGAGAGCCGGTCGCTAAAGGGGCTCGAACTAGCCACCGGGGGGCCCACTTCTGTCGCGTCGCTGCTGCGGAGCCGCTGCATGCGGCCAGCCCCGCGAGCGGCATGCCAGAGCGCGGTGCCGATGTCCAGGTCCATGACTGCATTGCGAGGGGTGATGAGGTCTAAGATGTGTGAGGTCCCTGAGGTCACTTTCTGCGGCACGTCCACCAGCACGAGACGCCACTCCCGCTCCTGCTGTCGCCGCTGCTGCTCATCCCGTGCCATGTCCGCCAAGGTTGCCGCCTCCGGCATCATGCTAGACGGCTGTGGGAGGTTCAGCAGCTCCTGCATGGCGCGCAAGGCCGCCACGCGGTCCGGCGCCTGCTCCGGCTGCTCTCCAAAGGCCACGTTCACCAGCTCGATTGGGGTCTCGACGGGCAGAACGTAGTGCGCCAGCGCTGCCAGAACGGTGCAGTCAATGCCACCAGAGAACAGTATGCAGAGGGGGCGGCGCTGCGCGTTCAACAGCGCATGAGCGTCTCTCGCGTTCTCTGCACCTGAGTTGGCCACATTGCAGCGGCGCAGCACTGCCTTCGCCAGCGAGGCCATGTAGCGCACAGCCGCCACACGCGCTCGCAGCGCACTGTTGTCCAGGCCCCCCTGTGCTCCCATGTCCACTGCGGCGGAGGCGGCAGTCAGTATGAGGTGCGCCATGCGCGCAGGCAAGTCCGCGACGCTGTCCGCGAGCCACGGCATCGTCACTATAGAGGCATTGGCGTAGTGTGGGTCGGTGGGACGGACTCGCAGGAGTGGGTGCACGAGACGGTCTTGCTGCCTCCAGCGCGACAGCAGCAGCACCCCCTCCACGCCTGTGCAGTCCTTCGTTGTGCGGACCAACGGGGCGTTGAGGCGCAGGCCGAAGAGACCGGTCACCGGTAACTCCACCCAGCAGGAGGGGTGGTGACGGCCGTCCCCATCTGCCCCCGCCTCCTCGTCATCGCAGTCAGCCTCGTCGTCGTCGTGACCGTCGTCGACGCGCTGCCTCTTCTTTCGCTCCACAATCACCGCTTCTTCTCCATTGCAGCCTCCAGCGCACTGACGTGCGGCCTGTGACATTTCCACAGCTTCTCCTGCACCAGCTGCGCCAGTGGTCGCCACCACCGGCTCCCGCTGCCCGGAGTGCTGCACGCCCACAGAGGACACAATGAACTCCACGACTTGGGTCTCGGTGTTGTCACCCCCACCACCAGCTTCCTCGTCCTCTTCCTCGGCCGCCCGATACAGCGCCACATGCGCCAGGAGCGACCGCTTGCCGAGCGGGTCGCGGCCAAACACGGCGAGCTCCAGCTGACTTGCGTAGAAGAGCACTCCATACGGACCCTCCACCTCCTCCTCAAAGACCCGCACACAGCCAGAGAGGAAGCGCTGCTGTCGCTGGAGCAGCGCTGCGCCTGCACAGGTGGCGCAATGCTGCTCCAGCTGAGAGAGGCGACTAGCAAGGGCGATGGTGTCGGAGCCCCAGGGCGGGGGGCACAGCGCCCCGTTGAAGATCTCCCCATTGAACATAAGGAAGGACTTGTTGGGTTCACTCCGGTCCTCTACGTCGGTTTCCACGTCGATCTCGTAGGGCTGGTGGACTGGTGCGTGGCCTCGCAGCCCAAGCACCGCCGCCACCGCCTGGGCCTCGGTGGAGATCACCGTGACGCCCCCTCGGGGCCCCGAGGGTGCGGCTCCCTTGGCACCGCCTGTCCTGCTCTCACTCTCGCCAATGATGGAGCGCCGTGTGATCCCGCAGTGATCAGGACCGCGCCGCTGGATGTTCTGGACCACTTCGGAGAAGCGGGTGCGCGAGATGTGCAGGGGAGTGGTCGGGCTGCCGCGGTGGCTTGGGCCAAGATCCTGGATGTGCATCTCGTTGTCCATGCACGGGCATGGCGCGACCACGTATCGATCGCTATCCTCACAGTTGGTGAGGGGGATGGGTTCCTGTTGCTGTTGTAGGGGGGTCTGGTGGGCACCTGCGCCATCGCTGTAACGCCCACTCACTTGGGCTCGCCTTTGACAGCGCATAAGCTGCCGAACAGAGAGGCAGAGGCCGCACATTTCGCTCCGTTCCGCCTCGGAGTGCTCACGAAGAAAGCAGCGGAAGGTCACTCTGGGGGAAACTCTCGACTACAAGTAACTGAATATATATATATATATATATATATAACACTGTGTATGTGTGTGCATTTTACGGATGCATTTTGTCATGAAGGATTAGTAGCACAACATGAGGAACAGATATACGTTAAGAAAGTAAGAAAAGGAAAGAAGAGGATTGTAGATGTACACCAGAATGCTGGTCGCTCAAAAAAAACCCTGGCACATAGACGATGCACACCACTGCGCAGAGTAGCCTATACATGGAGCAAGGCAGAAGTGAAGCCAACGCCCTCCCTTATAAGCAGTACTCACAGCATGGAGCACGACTCACAAATCATCATTCTACAATCGTGCTTCGACTTGCTTATGGGAGAACCAAACGTGAAGTAAACAAATCAAGGGAGCCTGCGGACCCAAAGCTGACTTGAAACACACACACACACACACGTTCCCGGGTAATCTTCTACCGATTATCGGACGTACATGAATGCGTGCCCTATCTCATGATACAAGTGAGTTCTGTATTGCCCCTTTCATCACAGCTGCACGTCTGCTCACACAGTTGATGTGCCGCATAATTTACAACAGCCCCGCTAAATATAACAGGCCCCCTCCCCTACAATCCAAGTGTACAAGTTCACGTAAGGTGGGCGGTGCCAGCACTTAGTAAGCCAACGAGGGTGTGGGGATGTAAGAACACTCTTCTGTTTTTTTTTTCTTTAGCTGATAACAACACCTTACTATCTGGACGACTAGTCGCACTTTGCTTGTCTTCCATTACCCATTCTTTGTTCGTTTGAGGGAGTTAGGATTGATCAACAAGTAGTAACAAAACGGATTTCTTCCGTACTTTATTTTGACACTGTGTTGCCGCTAGAAATGCACTACTTAACGGTCTGCTGAAATGGTCCCACACTCCTCCCAGGACCGATCGGACTGTTATGCAGATACCAGTTGCAAATGACAAGAACAACACAGATATATATAACACTGCCACGTATGACTACGATCAGGACATTGTGCAGCCACATATATACAAACACCTGTATCTATCCGCTCGCAGTCACTGTAAGGAAACAACAACACTAGATACGAGGAAGGGATACGTTTTCTAGACTACTAACTCCATACAACTGCAACTAACACTATATATATATATATATCGTAATGAATTGTCTGTATTGAACTTGCGTCATTGTCGTCTTTAGCGTTCCCCAGCGTATATATCTCCCCTTTTTTCCTTTTGAACACTTTCTTACAATGAGACCAGTACACACACACAAAAGAAAAAAAGGTGGGATGAAAGCGGGCAGACGACTCCCTCTGTTCGACCGTATACATGCTGAGAGACGGGGACATGGCAGTGCGGAGGTGGGAAAATGAATCAATCCTAAGAATGACCGGAATAGCAAAAAAGAAACGCCTGCTTATATATATGTATATATTAGTTGGCGACTAGGACACAGCTCATTGTATGAGGACATGTCGCTTAAGGCGGAGTAAAAAAAGGGGGAGAGGTAGGAAGAATGGAGGGTGAAGGAGTACTGTCCACTTGCACACAACTGAACACACACCATACAAACAACAAGTAGAGAAAAAAAAACTACTGTAAGAGTTCTTACAATCACTAATACATATGTATGTATGTATATTCAGTTTCGCAATACTGTGTTTAAGCACTATACGTACACGCGGATATAGACTGTAGGGACTAACAGTTGCGAGTCTGCCGCTCACAATTGGTTGTATTGATGGGAATTCAGAGTAGAAAAAAACAACAACAGAAAAAAAAAACAGCTAGATTAGTATATAAGCAAATAAAGGAGAGGGTTCATGCCAACAGGCCACCTCTAGTATCACGAGGAATCGACACAGCAAGGTCCATCTCACTACAAAAGAAGAGAGATGGTGATCGAGGCTGGAAGTAGCTGAGGCGTGGACCAGTTTGCGAACAATCGCTTCACAACCCCTCCCACACAAAAAACAAACAAACGCTAACAACAAAAAGGAATACGTTCAACTTAGAGAGAGAGAAGGCGAGAGTAGTATTGTTCTTCAACTTACACCTTCTCCATAACGTTCACCACAATTAGAGCACACACACACATAGTTAGTATCGCTACAACACACGAGAGTAGTTCATTAGTAACAATCTACAAAAAACGTTCGTTACGATGAACCCGCCCCACAACGTGAACCAACACACAAAAAAAGGTATGAAAGAAAGGAGGACATATGTCCCTAAAGAACAACAAAGGAATCACAACGGAAATATACATATTATTATTATTGATGGTTGCGATCACACTGATAACTCGCTCCTCCTCTTGCTGCGTTCAACTACAACGGCTACTGGGAAATGCGGTCTAGATCGTTCTCAGAAACGTTGCCAGTATCCACTGCCTTCAGCTCTTCCTCTAGCACACCAGCTGCCATCTTCTTGCGCTCGCGGTTGACAAAGGAGCGGAAGCGCAGGTGCGCTAGCAGGGCCGAAAGAGTGGAGACAATATTGACCGCCATGAGGATGAACATCTGGTTGCGCACACAGCTGGGCTTGCTGCACTTCCCA
>JAODGE020007858.1:0-18557 GCA_027574965.2 Ecitophya simulans
AATCTGTATCCATTTGTGATTAGAATGGACGAAATGAGAGACCATAACCTCGAGTTACCCGAACACTTCCTCTCGGAGATCTACAAATGGGCGTTGGAGTGTAAGCATGCGCCATTTTGTTTGTGCGTTGTTCTTGACCAATTCGGCTTGTTGGGTGATTCTCAGCCGTCGCCCGAGTCGCACTGGACAGACGACTCGGGTGTCTTGATCCCAATCTGGCGAGCGATTCGGAGTCGCAGAAAATCATCGACGCCATCAACGTCTTCTTCTGGAACGTCGCGGAAGTCGAGCTGAAGATGCCCGTCTGGCGGGTGTACAAGAACAAGTCGTTCCGGAAGTACATCGGGGCACTAGAGAACTTCCGAACGTAGGCATCCATTAGTCTGACCTGACCTAACTTCACACGAATTAACCTATGCATTTTAAAATTTGGTGTGCCGACGTCTGTTTGTCATACATATAATCACAGTTTCGATGTCAAGCGTTACATAACAGTTCTTGTATAAGTGAGGATGACGTGCGTAACGAGTTCAATGTCAATGGCAACTTTCACTTCTCGAGAGTTCCTCGCCGTGCGGCCATTTTCAACGGCACTCAATCCTCCACAATGGCGCCAGCATTGTCAGCAACAGCAATGATTCAGATTCGCTTTCGGTCTATGATTTTACCACAAAAACGAAACGAAATCGAAAGTTCTTCTCTCTTCGGTTACGTTTACAGAGTAGGTCACGTCTCAAATAACCAAAACATCTCTGAGCGAAAGATTACCCAGTTAACCACCCATCTGAATATAATTTAATCTTCTTAGTGTTTCGTTATTTTAGCGTTGAAAAGTCATCAGTTGTTGCAACATTTTCATCGAAAAAGTCACGTTATATAAGATTCCCTTTGCAGAAATGTTAACTTGTCTATTATGTCTCATAAATTACTTGCAACTCGTTGCTATTCGCTATTCTATTATTGACGTTATCATAATATCGTAATAGTTAACTTTTATAATTGCGAACAACACAACTATTATGCAATTGCACGAGATACCTGGAAGGCCTTATTATATGTGATTTCAAGAGCCGACAGAAAAAATGTCATGCTAATTATTAGTATTAACAATAAGTAGTATTAAGTTGTATGTGAAATCGCTCTTGTTTTTCTATTTAATAATTGTTTAGTGTGTGCATGAAATACATTACGGAGACTATGAAGAACATGGAACAGAAAAATTACGAAAATATTAAGGAAGAGGACATTTCCATCGTCGAGCGCATCCTGCAGAAGACGGGGAATCCCAATCTCGCCGCCGTCCTAGCCCTGGACTTACTCTTAGTCGGCGTTGATACCGTAACGTTAATTTGTTGATTATCATTCGGATAACAAGATAAGCGTGAAATGTTGTAGACTTCGATTGCTCTCGCGTCGACCATTTATCAACTCACGCAAAATCCCGCAGCTCAGGACGAGCTCTACGCTGAACTGCGCGCGGTGATGCCTTCCAAAGACGCTAAAGTCGATGCCGACGTTCAGGAGAACATCCCGTTTTTGAAGGCGTGCGTCAAGGAAACGCTGAGAATGTATCCGGTCATCATCGGTAACGGCAGGAGTTTACAAAAGGATGCCGTCATTTCCGGCTATAAAGTACCCAAAGGAGTGAGTCACTTATTCCCAAGCTAAAGCGGCTCCACTTATGGCAGTTGCGAAATGTAATCCTTTTCAGACGCACGTGATATTTCCGCACCTTGTTGTTTCAAACCTCGAAAACTATTTCGCTCAACCCAAGTCCTTCAGGCCGGAGAGATGGCTGAGAAACGCCTCGTGTCCGCACAGTCGAAACGGCGGCGTGACCCAACCGAAAATCCATCCCTTCGTTTCGTTGCCCTTCGGATATGGGCGAAGGAGTTGTCTCGGACGGAGGTTCGCCGAGGCGGAGTTACATATCCTTCTCGCCAAGGTAATTTTAATAACATTCTGCTATTTTCGACGAGAATTTGAGGTTAAAAAATGCAATTATTCGTTCGTGAAGATTTTCAGGAAATATCGAGTGGAATACAATTATGGCAAATTAAGTTACAAAATCACGCCGACCTACGTTCCAGAACAAGCGCTAAAGTTTAAAATGGTGGAGAGAGAAGAATAATTCGTTTTAGAGATATTTGAACCTCAGCCTTACTTATTGTTAACCTAATATTAATTGCAAAACAATGTTATAGAACGAGACACGGCTTATATTAAGTGTTTGGAATGTTTCGGGAAATAAGAATGTCATAGATATTTCGTGGTTTTAGGCACAACCCCAACATATATTGAAAATCCTGGCGACTATGGCGTAAAGTGTAGGTGTGTAAATAAATAAAGCGTTCATTTGCTTGAGAAATAAATTGCACATAATTTTATCTCCGTTTGCACCGTGATGAACTGGATTTTCATATTGCAAATCAAATTGTAAACTAACCATGGTATAGAAAAGTATAAATAGTGTGGGATTGGATTAGGTTATAAAGTCAGTAAACGAGAAAACAAACGCTTAAAACAATAAGAAAAATGATCAGCTACGCCTACTTGTCCGGCCATCTGATTTGATGGCAGTTTTTGTCATTTTGACTGTCATGGGAAACAAGAGTGTATTGATTTTCTTGTCGCCGTCCCTCTGAATGTGAACTTCCACGTCATCCAGCCCGACCTTGATACGAAATTGTGCTACAATTAAAACGATTTAAGTGCGACTAATAAATAGTTACACAAATAGTTCACTTAACTGAACATGAAATAATAAAGAAAACGATGGACAATAAAATAGCGCACTTCTCCCCAAACGGCCGCAATGTTTCCTCCATTGTCAAGAATTTTCTTCGTATTTATTTTCTCATACAATATTTGTCGAATCAATCAATGATCAGTAATAATAATAGAATAATAAAGATCATAGATAACAGTCTTCGAAGACATTGTTTCCTGCACCAGTTTGCATTACATTGTTTTAACATCACTCGCGTTGCAAAACTTTGTTACGTTCGTATCGTTCGTCGCGCGTCGTCCTTCGTACAAATATACAGACTTTACACAACAGCGTTTCGGCCGCGACGCGACGCACGCGCGCTGCATGGCGACCGAAGCGCAGAAACAAGATGGCGCACAAACATCGTCGACGTTGTCACAAAATTGGTAACCTCGGCCTTCTCCGCCGTGTCTTTATTCGTTTTATTATTATTCCGCGCATCTCGCTATTAATCGTAAGTAATTAATAATAATAACAATAGTAACAATCAATGGCATCGATTTGTCGTTTTTGTTGTTTGCGGTGGTTTTTGCGTATGCGACCGACAATGAGTAACTCTTAAGGTAAGTGACTCGACTATTTGGTGTTTCATTTCCGCCACGCACACCGTCCGCCATGTTGGAACGCAGCGACGCCCTCTGGCGGTCTCCCAGGCGCAACATCTCCTTCGATTGCTTATTGTTTGCGTGTTTTTGCTTCGTTTTAGAATCTAACGGTACTCGACAATTAAAATCTCGCATTGTGCGAAGGAGAGAGTTTTGCGTTCGCTTCGCATCGAACGATTCGCGTAGTAAATACGTTACGTACCCTATGATTGTTTTATGTTCTTTTGGTTGGTTTTAAAGTACCTTCCCCTCCGACGTCGTTATTCGCTCGCTCGCATTTTCTCTCGTTTTGCTCGAGAAACGCCTTAATCTATTGCCTCTTTAATTTATTATTACTCGCTGCGTCTGCCTCTAACCGCTGATGCTTGATCCGTCTCCGCTTCGTCGCCAGGTCGGAAAGTCGTAAACAAACAAAATTTAACAAGGATACTCGCCAACGATGATAGACATTTACCGCCGAACGTTTCGCGGCCACGTTGCACCCGTTTTAAGCGTGTGTCGGAAATGCAACCAGGCCTGAAAATCATGTCCGCGCAGACGCCGTTGTAACCAAAACAAAATAAAACTTAAGTCGACCGCCTCGTGCCGTTCAAACAACCGCGCGTCGGGCGTTCACAAATAATCGAAAATTCGCTTCTAAACGCAGTTCACAATGTAAATAAATCACCCGCTCGCTTCTCGATGACTTCCCCACTCAAAGCACCGCACCCATCCACTGGAACTATCGCGCTAAAAATGTTGTTCGCAACGAAAATTATATTTTCGGTTATGGCACCGATTAACCTCTCTAAACGGGCGCCGTCGAGTGAAAAATCCAACAAATTAAATAACCAACCACGCCTCCAGCCTCACAGTCGTCATCGCGCAATGATAATAATAATGATAACATTAGTTTATAATTTATCTAGTCTCGCGTTTGTTTCGAATATTCATTTTGTTATGTTGTTTTTTTTTGTACATATTGCACCGACGCCGACGCAATACTCTGCTCTGTGACGGAATGAGCCACGCCCGCTCGCGTTCGATTTCTCCTCGGCTCCGCGCGTCGAAAATGAAAACGTACTAGTTTCTTTTACATCTTAAAACGCCTAATAAAATTGGTATCCTTATCGTTAGCGATAGATTTGTGTTGCCGTTTGTGTGTGGCTCTTCGCGGCGGCGAGTTGCGCCGACGGGCGGGGACTAGCGCGCAGGCCGTCTGGATCCCCTCCCGCGCCCGCCTACCAGAAGGTGTAGCCGCCGTCGGAGCCGCCCGAGAGGAACGAGCCCTTCTTCTGGCCGAGCACGACGTGATGGCCGGCCATCGCGGCGATCTGCGCCGCGGAGGGCGGCACGCCCGGCGGGGCGGGCGGGATCACCGGCTGGGTGATGCCGTCGAATCGCGCGCCGGCGTCGTATCCGTTCTGCGAGCAAAAGCATTAGACATCGCAAACGCCCTTCGTCGCGGCCAACTCACCGGAATCATTATCGTCGGTCTGATCTGCGTCGGCTGCATGGCGTACGAGTAGCCGCCCAGCGTCGGATAGTACTGCATCGGCGCGTAGGCGGGGTAGCCGGCCAAGTAGGCGGGGTAGCCCGCGGCGTACATCGTGGCTCCGGGCGGATACACCTGAAAGTTTCGCCGTGTAAGCGCCCGAAACGCCGAGCGTCGACGACGCCAGAACAAACCACGCCCTCGTCTCCCCCATCCGTTGATGGCGAGTTTGTTCTGGGCGCCCGATCGTTTACGTCACTCACGGGTTGTCCCACGATGGCGGGATGCGTCAATGCCTGATCGTACGTGGGGGGCGGGCCCTGCGGATAGAGGGGCGCCTGTCCGGGCAGCATGTAGGGGGCGGCGCCGTGCACGCCCGGCACCATAGCTGCGAACCGACCGACACACAACAGCGATAACAAACCGACGGCCGTCGATCAACCCGGCGAGTTACCTCCGTACGGATGTGGAGCGGGCACGGCCGGATTCGGTTGCGGCGGCGGCGCTTGCGTGAATGCCGGCGCTGTCGGCGGCGGGAGGCCGGCACCTAAAAACACGAAAGCCACGTCAGCACGATTCACGGCCCCTTCGCCAGCCACCACCAACGTATGCACGCATCCAAGTAGCAAAAGTCCACAATCCATTATTTATAGTAATATTTATAATTATCAAAACTAACATTATATTCAGGTCTCATTGATTATTTGCATTGAAACTCTACGAAAATAACTCATCGCTTAATTAACGAACCGAAATGAAAGTCGAGAAAATCAATATGCCAAGAGTAATCAAACGAGAACTTACGAAAACTCAAAACAAATTTTGAAAAAAAAAACTGCAACTTAAATGATACATAATTTAATTGCAGTAACGTAAATACGGGCCAAAAAGACATAGAACAACCTAGCAGTGAATATTCAAGTGCGACGGTAACAAAATCGCAAAACAAGACGAGACAATCGGGACCAATCAAGAAAACAGAAATTGACTCGGTCAACGGTTGTACGTTTTCGTCGTTTGTGACGTACGTCTTGTTCGTCCTTTTTCTAGAAAACATCCAATCGGTTTAGTACCGTCAGTCGCCGCCAGATGCCGCTTTTAATATTAGTCGAATGTGTTTCAGATTTTTGTCATTCTTTTTTGTTTCGCGCGTTTGTTCGCTAACCGCATACTAAAATGTTTCGGGAATTCATCAATTCGATCACAATCAAGCAGATTCAATTAATATTTGCCCCAGAAAACGTTCCCTTCAGTCATTGATTGAATCGGCGTTGCCTTCTGGGAGAAACTTTAATTGACTTTAATTTTCGTGCAATAAGCGTGCGTTAAAAGGTTGATAATAACTAGACAACAAGATGGCGGCACTGGTAAAGCATCCGGACGCCATTTCGTTACTAGTTTTAGAATGATAATTTTGATTTGGTCCATTTCGAACAGTAAAAACGTGCAAAATATAAAAATGATTTATAACAGTTTGTTATCGTAGTAAACGGGGTTTTAAATGTTTATTTGTGCAAGTAAATATAAACTAATTAAATGTTAATACAAACATGCTACAATTTCATGTAAAAATTTCTCCAAGAACTAAAAAATGGTGATACGCTCGTTATTCATTCCATTTGGTATCTTTTTGAGCTTTTTAGTTCTTGAAAGTTTTTACACATTTTTCCATGCGAAATATTCACTTCTACAAACGAAAACTCGTCGAAACACACATCAACAACCAATTCTACATCACAATACAACACCACGCATTACAGACAAAATCCAACATGCAGAAACATTTATGTAATTCGTATTAGTTTCCGTATTGCGCCATGATATTCCGCTGTCGTGCAGAATAATCTTTTCATTATTTCAAGAGATTCGCGTATTTCAGTGCAAAAATTATGATTCCGAAATTGAAACATCTCTAACACTCAAGACTTCTTCGCAAATCGCTGCCAAACTTCGGACGTTTTCTCCTGCAGTATTTGAACGAAATTGATTGATGGAAGATTTCATTGAAAATAAATAAAACATAATCAGTTGGAATAACTGAAACAATTTTCCAAATGTTTGCACGACAGCCATTCGAAACGGAAATGGGTCACGACGATAATGAATTTTTCCAAAAATTAAATCGGGCTCTAGAGGCGGATGATCGAATACGTCGAATTGATGCCGCACACACATACACACGAAAGGTAACACAATCGTTTACAGTCTGCTAAAATGTGACACACTGTATGTTAGCACGCAGCATCACCCGGAACCAAGAAAATCGGCGAAATGTTTCGGCACATCGGAGAGAAAACATTCTCCTAATTTCCATTCAATATTCACACTTCCTCGCGCCAATTCGGCGTTACATAGTCGACAGTTGAGGTTGTGTAAAGATTGACATGTCGTCATCATGCAGAGTAACAAGAAGATTGATTCAGTTAGTTAAAGTGCAACTGTCCAAAATGAATCTTCTTGCCGAATACAACGTGTTAACTCGCTGACTGGAGCTCGTAAGGGTCGCAGTCAAGGGGTTAATTTTCGGACGACCATCGATTGTCATGGCATCTGTACATCATCGTCTAATATAATATCAAATGTTGCCGCTTTGCATCGCAACTCCTTGCAACTATTGCAGCAGCGGTAGGCGAACTGATTTGAGGTTATGAGAAAGTTGAGATGCAAAATGGCGGAGCAGTCCCAAAATATCTAATGTAGGAATATCTCTCTGCTCGAGTATGTGCATCGCGCAGAGTATATTTATGTATATATATATAATATTTATACATTGTAAAATTCGTTGAGAGCGGGTAACCAACAAGCATCAGCCACTGTATAAATAATAAACACATGAAAATAATATAGGTACTGTTTTCGGGCATATCGTCGCGCCGCCGTCGGGCATCGCCTCCGCCTCCCCGTCGCCGAATGCGCGCACGCCACGCCAAAACACGCCGAGCGACTGTTTGCTAAGCGCTCGCGCTGCAATCCAACACATCAGGCAATCAGCACACATTGAAAATCTCGTTGCGAGTTGTGACAATTTGGTGCAACATCTTGGTGGCCTAACATAACCTAGCACTTGGGCGAGAGAGTGACGTGCGGGACGTGGGTGGGATCGACGACGCACGCGCGAGCGCGTACGTGGACACGAAGGTGACCGAACGCAAACGACGTCATTTCCTAGCGACGGCGGAGCCGACGTCTCGAATGCGCGTTTCGATTCGGTCGTTTTTCTGCTCGTCGGCCGGAGAGCGGAACGCGAGAAATCAATAATCAGTTGGACGTCGGAAAATGCAGGTTCGGGAAACTGCGTTACCAGGAAACTAGGCCTCCTCCGGCGGCCGGAAGCGCCGAACGAGTCGGCGCGCGCCACACGCCCAATGTGGGACAAGGCCAAGGGGAAAACGCAAACTGTGACACCGACGGCGCCGCCGTCGGCCGCCGCTCGCGAGCGAGAGAGAGAGAGAGAGAGCGCGGCGGCGGCGCCGCGGTATTGATTGCGGACATCCTGCCATCCTCCTCGTCCCCCCACCATTGTTTTCAGGATTTTCTCAACGCGTTCGGCTCCTCGGCGTGCTCCTCTCGAACCTGCGAATGATGATGACTTTTCGCCCGCCTTGGAAACTTACTCGCAGGTCGCACGAATCCTTCGCACCATCCTACGCGTCGCTGACCGAACTCCGAATCGGCACGAGAGAAACCACCAAATCGAACGCGCCCGAGCGCGAGCACGACCGCATGTTTTGTGCGATAAACTTGCCCCATTCGCAAGATGGCGAACGTCAACAACGAAATAAACAAAAACACAGCTCCGCTCGAGTTGCTCACCTTTCTTATCGGCCATTATCACGCACTGCGCGTTTATGTTTTGTTTGGTCGTCGGAGCGTCGAGCGCGCGCGCGCGTTAGTCACACGACCGATCGTGCACGCCGCCGGCGCACAAACGAAACGAACGAAACGAACACCGCTGCTTTATCGCACGGCAAAAACACTATGACTATACACGCACTGCCGACTTCGACTACGCGCACTCGTCCGCTCGCTCTAGGTCCTCTGCGGCAATTCGCGCACGCAAGACGTCGCCCCGCGCAGTCGACGGAGAGGAGATGCGCCAAGCGCGGGTGGCAGGACTGAGAACAAATGCCTATCGACCTGCAAGGGAAAATCTAGTTACAAACCTGTCACCCGTCCGCCCACCACATGCAATTTCACAATCAACGCCACGTCGCGACGCACAAATAATACGCGCATTTAAATTTACCGAACAATCGCAATCGATCGCGCACATTTTGTTCACTTTTTACTGCTTTAAACTTAAAATTTAAGTATTTCAACTTCGAGTGGTCACATGACTTGGTTACATTCGCAGAGGAAATATTTTTGGTTCACCGAGTG
This sequence comes from Ecitophya simulans, assembly GCA_027574965.2. Taxonomy (NCBI): domain Eukaryota; kingdom Metazoa; phylum Arthropoda; class Insecta; order Coleoptera; family Staphylinidae; genus Ecitophya; species Ecitophya simulans. Next base: position 9,230 of record JAODGE020007858.1, read on the forward strand.
TTAGAATAAAAAAACCAGCCAGTTTAACTGTAAAATATACAACTGCTAATGACTAAATTGGTATAAAACAACGTGAATTGTGTGTTTATACTATATTCAATTAAATTCCGGCCATTTCAACAAATTTCTAATTAAAAAATTAATTTTTTTTATTGAAAACTAATTAGAATACTCGGTATAGTGCTGGAGTAGTTTAAGAAAGTTTAAGAGAGCGCTGGTGTCGACATACCGCCAGTGACAGTTGGCAACGCAGCCGTCAGCTGTCAATTTTGTGATTTTCGTGGTTGAGGAGAACGAGACGGATTAAATTATTATTTTTTAGTAAATAATAATAAATTTTAAGTTGCACGGATTTATAGAGAGGTTTTGTACATAGTGTCCACACGCGGGTGATGATATAGATAGTGGTGAGTAGCCCCGCGCCGCGCGATGATGCAAAATACGCGACGCGAGTGTCAGCATGATGTTTAACTTTCGTTTTGCGAGCCGTCGAGCGGACGAGCAGAAGCAAGACTCGAATAGAGCCCTCCCAGAGGTTGCAATGTTCACCCCGTAGTTCAGTCTATCTTAAATTGTGCGCGCAGCACACCATTCGATACTTTCCTAAAAGAAGTAGCCTTGAAAGAGATTGGTTTTTTGTTCTTTTTGGGTGCCAGCCTAACCTTACAGTTACAGCAAGTTTTACTTCCTAGTAAGTTATTTGCATTCTAGCGTAATACCGTAATTAGTGTGGGGTTTAAGACCTTTGGAAGGTGTGGTTGGGTGGTGGAAGCTATTGCAGGGCGATTCTATGAGGTAATTTATGTTTTCCTGGCTGGTTTCTAGTCAATTAGATTGTCCTGGCATGTACTCTTGACCTAGAAAGAAGATAACTGTAATTACACCTCAATGCTGCTTAAAACTTGGATCAATTCCACGGATGCATGTTGTTGCAGTAAATAGGAGTAAATTCAGCACAACGCAATGTCATCAAAAGGGTCTGTGATGAGCGGCGGTGGCAACACGACCACCACAGGGCTGAAGCAAATCGAGCTGGATCAAATCTGGGGCTCGCTGAACACGGGCATCGAGCACATGTACAACTTCCAGTCGATCACGAAAGGCCAGTACATGCAGCTGTACACGCACGTCCACAACTACTGCACGTCCGTGCACAAGCCGCCCGAACGGAGCTCGGCGGCCGGCAGCGTGGTCGGCAAGAATCGCAAGAATCAGGTCACCGGCGGCGCGCAGCTCGTCGGGCTCGAGTTGTACAAAAAGCTCAAGGAGTTTCTGCGCAACTACGTCCAGGGCAAGCTGCAGGCCGGCATCAATCGCATGGACGAGGACGTCCTCAAGTTCTACACGAAGCAGTGGGAGGAGTATCGGTTCAGCTCGAAGGCCATCAGCGGCATGTGCGCGTACCTGAATCGCCACTGGGTGAAGCGCGAATGCGAAGAGGGCCGCAAGGGCATCTACGAGATCTACCAGCTCGCGCTGGTCACCTGGCGCGACCACCTCTTCAAGCAGCTGAACAAGCAGGTGACGAACGCCGTGCTGAAGCTCATCGAGCGCGAGCGAAACGGCGAGACGATCAACTCCAGCCTCGTGCTCGGCGTGATCAACTGCTACGTCGAGCTGGGCCTGAACGAGGACGAGCCCGGCACGAAGGGGCCCAACCTCAGCATCTACAAGGAGAGCTTCGAGAACGTGTTCATCGAGGACACGGAGCGGTATTACATGCGCGAGTCGATCCAGTTCCTCGCCCAGAACAACATCACCGAATACATGAAGAAGGTCGAACAGCGTCTGCAGGAGGAGCAGAAGCGCGTGCAGATCACGCTGCACGAGTCCACCGCCGAGCGGCTGGCGAAGACGTGCGAGCGCGTGCTCATCCAGAAGCACATGGACCTCTTTCACGCCGAGTTCCAGCAGCTGCTCGACGCCGAGAAGGACACCGATTTGGGTCGGATGTATCTGCTCGTCGCGCGAATCCAGGACGGATTGTCCGAATTGCGCACGCTGCTCGAGCAGCACATCGCCAACCAGGGCCTGGCGGCGATCGAGAAGTGCGGCGAGTCGGCGTACAACGATCCCAAGGTGTACGTGAGCACCATTCTGGAGGTGCACAAGAAGTACAACGCGCTGGTGCTCGGATCGTTCAGCAACGATAGCGGCTTCGTCGCGGCGCTGGACAAGGCGTGCGGGCGGTTCATCAACGCGAACGCCGTCACGCGCATCGCCAACAGCAGCAGTCGATCGCCGGAGTTGTTGGCGAAGTACTGCGATCTCTTGTTGAAGAAGTCGAGCAAGAATCCGGAGGAGGCCGAGTTGGAGGATACTTTAAATCAAGTGGTACGTTCGCATTTGCGACCTAGATGCGCGTTTTGGTTAGTCAACAATATTGTCAACACATTTTCGATTGTCAGTAATCTTGACTGCCGATGGACAGTGTTTCAAATATTGCAAATAATTCATTATATTGTCTCACAGTCTCGCACGATGTATTGCCTAATCGTCGAAACGTATGTTTATTGTCCAGATGGTCGTGTTTAAATACATCGAAGACAAAGACGTTTTCCAAAAGTTCTACTCGAAGATGCTCGCGAAACGTTTGGTCCAGCACATGAGCGCCAGCGACGACGCCGAGGCGTCGATGATCTCCAAGCTGAAGCAGGCGTGCGGCTTCGAATACACCTCGAAGCTGCAGCGCATGTTCCAGGACATCGGCGTGTCGAAGGACCTCAACGAGCAGTTTCGCAATCACCTCAAGAACTCGAACGAAATGCTGGACATCGATTTCAGCATTCAGGTGCTCTCGTCCGGCTCGTGGCCCTTTCAGCAGAGCTTCTCGTTCGGCCTGCCCACCGAGCTGGAGCGGAGCGTGCACCGCTTCACGAGCTTCTACTCCGGACAGCATTCCGGACGCAAACTCAACTGGCTGTACAACATGTCGAAGGGAGAGCTGCACACGAACTGTTTCAAAAATAGGTGCGCATTCAGCTGCGCTGCGTGTCGGCGGAAATGACGAATAAGTTATGGTTGTTGCTTTTCTTTTTGTTTGCGTTCAAAGATACACGTTGCAAGCCAGCACGTTCCAAATGGCTGTCCTCCTGCAATTCAACGTCGCCGAGTCGTGGACGCTCGCGCAACTGACCGAAAACACGCAGATCAAGCACGACTACATGACGCAGGTCATTAGCATTCTCCTGAAAGCTAAGCTGATCACTTGCGACGACGACGAGAGCGATTTGAAGCCCGAGTCGGTAGTGAATTTGTATTTGGGCTATAAGAAGTAAGTCACGCGCGATGATCCTTCGATTCGTGCCGAATTGTTCCGCATTTATATCGTGCTTATTAACCGTAGTCGAAAATTACGTGTAAATATAAACATCCCGATGAAGACCGAAATGAAGCTGGAGCAGGAGACGACGCAGAAACACATCGAGGAGGATCGCAAGCTGCTCATTCAGGCCGCCATCGTGCGAATAATGAAGATGCGCAAAGTCTACAAGCATCAACAGCTCGTCGCTGAGGTGCTCAATCAACTCAGCACGCGGTTCAAACCGAAAGTTCACATAATTAAAGTAAGCGCGCGCGTTTTGAAACTGCACATTGTTGCCGATTGAGTAAAATGCCTCTCTTGTATGTTACAGAAATGTATAGATATACTAATCGAAAAAGAGTATCTGGAACGAACCGAAGGCGAGAAGGACACGTACAGTTACCTGGCATGATTTTCCTCAGCGTTTGCGTAGCGCAGCGTCGGCGTGGCCAAAAACATCATCGGAAAGCAGCAACAACGTTTACCTTAAGCATTTGCTCGCGCGCGGACGGGCAGTTTCGAGCAGCCGCAGCAGCTTTACATGTGACTATGTTTTTACATTGTATCCTATTAGTAAATTGATCATTTTTATTCGATTCGATTGGATTGCGCCGGCTCGACCGCCGCGGCGTCGAGACGTTCGGGATACAGTGCGCGCGATTTTGTACATACGGTCTTTTATTAGTTTAATTAATTACGTTTGGCTCTGATACTTGGTACTTCTGGAGACTATGCGGTTATCATTATTGGAGAATTGTGTTTTTCTTTGAAACGGAACGAACTGGAAATTGCCGAAACCTTTGTGATACCTAATCTCAGCGCGTGAGAACCAGCACGTTGTGGGTGGGAGTGAGCGGGGAGCATTATAGAATTGATTGAATTTACTACGGCGGTGTTAGGATTTGTACATGTTACTTTTTACGTTTATTATCGAATGTTGGACGGAGTCGAGCGAAGCGGAAATGCAGAGGACGCGTTTGTTTGGACTTAATTGATACGATTATTTATGAACGTTTCATCGATTTTGTCGTCATTACTTCATTGGTTTTTTTTAAGCGAAACGACGAAATTTGCTGCACACATTTCTTGGAGCGTACGTTATTTGTTGTATAGATTTACATGGGCTTTTGCCTTCTAACGCGTAATTAAGTATTTTTTATATGTTTAAAGCGCCGGAGAATGCTGGGACATTGCGGAACTGTCGATGAAATTGATTTTTTTTTGTTTCGATACATTTCTCCACACACATTGTAATCGACCGCTCCTTCGTTTGATTTACCGAATGATTCGTACGTGCTATCGAGATACTGTGTAAATTAGCGTATTATTGACATTACGATTCCCTCCTTAATCACATGCAAGAACGAGTGTGCGGACAGAGGCGCGACAAGGCGATCGTCGCGTCGTTCGGCGGTTTATTTGCGCATGAGATTGTCATCACTCGATGCTGTCTATTGTAATACATGCCGGATGTGGTGCATATAACGAGTGCAACGCGTTTGTTTCGAGGCGAGTTGGCGTCGCAAACAACCAAATTATTAACTAAACAATGTATATTCGAGTTTTAAATTAAAATAAAGTCTGAATAAGGAGATATTTTCAAAAAAGAATGCGGTCGTTATGGTTTTACAAGGTTGTTTATCATTAAGCAGGTAAACTACTCTAGTTTTTATGACTTACTTACTTACATAATACTCTGAATAACAATTTAAAGACAACTTCTTAGTGACTTATTTGTGGGAATTTTTTGTAATTCTAACAATAAGTAATCAACACAAGATAACATTAACATTGCTGTAAATCACACTGCAACTAAAATGTTTTGCCTATAATTACTTTTTGCTTTTGTTTGGCACAGACAACTGCACAAATTCCTCTTTGTTTTACTATATTTTGGTGGCAATTTGACATAAAATATGCCCCAGATATTTTCTACTTACTTTTCTTGTGCCTTTTTATATCGGTAACTTTATTTTCAACTATTTTTTAAGCCATTAACACAGAAAAACATTAACATTTCTCTAAGTACTATCATAATTAACATTCCCTAACCATTATCGTAACCGTTAAGGTCAGTTGTAATGAAATCTTCTACACGCTAGGGACACTAGGGTCGCATAAACTCCTAAATGCCTTCCAGCGAATGATACCCGTAGAAACGTCACCGATGCCACCTGAAACAAATAACCAATCAAATTTCTGTTTCTCTCTACTGACGCTTAACGACAAAATTTACAATTACTTAATACCACAGTTCCAGAATTAAAGTTACTAATTGCAAGTTGAATTACTCCTGTTTTCTTATGGCTGTGTTTGCACCGATCGGGATGGACCATCTTAGCCCCGAAACGAAGTACGCCAGCTGGATGAAAATCTGCGGCGCAACAAACGACGCCAAATACACCAAAGACCGCTGATTCCAGGTCAACAGTCTCAGCAAGGGATAAATCCAGACCCCGTCCACAAGATAAGTGTAATTTAAGCTGCAAATGAACGTTGCGATTAGGTCCCGTTCGAGCGGTACGACCACGCAGATCTTGGTGCCACTAACGTGATGAAGTAGAGCATCATGTATGTTAAATTGATCTTAACGGCTTGTTTCATTGGCGGCAAGTAGTCTCGCTGCGAGGTGAAAGCTTCCACGAGCAGCAGGACGATGATCATTGTGTGCATGGATTGGTTGCTCGTCCACGGGAGGTAGAGATCGCACGCCTTCGGGAAAATCAGTTCGCGATCGACGCCGTACAACGGCCAGAACAAGCTAACGATGTACAGCGTCGTCGGCCATATTATGCACACGAAGTGCATCCAGTTGTACCTCTCCAGTTGCTTCGTGTATTTCGTGCCGGGGCGATAAATCAAAGCGAGCTCCAATATGACGTACAATGTTTGGCTCGCCTGTAACGATGCGTGCAATTAGAGACAAAACCGAATCAGAACAGGTTTATTTTACTGGCGGGCCGTCTTTCATATTTGCTCACTGGTCGCGAGCGGAATTGTTAATTGGTATCCGATCAACGGTCGACGTTTTCTATTGCGAATTACGTCATTTGCTAATTCCACATTTTAGGAACATGCTTGTCTAATTTAGTAATGACTAGTTGTCCCGGCGAACTTGGTACCGCCTCAACATTAATAGACGTTGCGATCAGCTTTCTTTAATTATGCCCCAAAACCTATCATCCTGGCAAATGCCGGTCCACTCGCTTTGTACGACAACCTTCAAGTCGCGACTAACTGTAAGAAAAGTATATCGCGCTTACGATTTGCTTGCATTTGGCAAACGTCCTTTCACTTCCCACTATTCGTCGACGGTTGCCTCGTGCGCATAATTATCGAGCAGCATGCTAACTTGACAGTCGGTAGAGGGTATATAATACATATATTATATAAGTATTATATACTGTATTTTAGTATAACTATTAGTATAACTATCACTGTTTCTCTCTTTACCATACTCATATCTATCTCAACTTCAAAATGTTCTATTTATTCTTTCTTTTCTATCCTTCAATGCATGTGTAATAACTTGTAGAGAGGCAAATCCAACAAAAATACAATATAAAATATTGAGATATACATAGATAGATTGCTATAGCTAAAAGTCATCGAAAACAAATTTTGCGAGCTGGTACGAGAGAAAGAGACGGGTTGGCCGAGAATTGAAACAGCTAAGTATAGCTAATTGTAAGTATAGCTTAATTAGAAAATTAAGCCTGTCATTTTCAACGCTCTCTGGCGGATTTTATTCAATCTAACTCACTTTACGCGCTTTGCTACTTGCAAATGTACACATAGTAAAACAACCAAACAAATTACTTTAAAACGCACTTAAGCCGTATTTAGTACATTCAGTTGTTATTGATTAGCACTCGAAGATAAAACATCGTTTGCAACACGTGCTTGACGGCGTTTTAACCCGTCGCTCGCCTACGACTCGTGTTTGAAAGCTCCGCTTATGCCATTCACGCCTATTTACAAATACTACTATTATACGGCTACTTAAACGAGTTTATACAAACTCCACCATGAATACATGTTAATATCATTCACAGATAAGGTAAGACGGACCTGGTGCACTCTACAACTTATTTGGCATAAATTTTCATACATTAGTTATTATTTTGATGCATATTTGAATTTCGCACGCACGAAATGCTATACATTAAACTGAAAACAAACTAATAAATAACTCGGGCAGCTTGTATCGGTTGTCAATTGTAATTTGTATGTCACTAGAAATGAGTCTTTCTTGCGCATTTGAATAGTAACCGAAAAGTACATAAAAGGACACAGAACACTTACAAAATTCCACGTTGTCATAAAGCGCAGCGCGTGATCAATGTGAATGCCGAGTTTCCTGCGCATTTCCTCCGAAAACCCGGAAGTGTCAAACGAACTGATGGCGACCATGACCGTCACACTTGCATAGACATGATGAAGGAGGATTGCCCACAACATAAAGCGACGTAGCTTTGACGTTTCGGAACGTTTTTCGTTAATTTTGCTGTCAACAGCTTGCGGTTGCGATGCCGCAAAAGTTTCCGTTACTATTGGCTCCATGTTTCTCAACTTCTGGGAAGTTGTCGCAAGCGAATCGCACTCTAGCAATCACTCGGCGTTAATTATCCACTTCGATTTAATTTAATCGATGCGACTTGTGCGACGCGCACGTTCACAGTGCGCACTTGTAGGTTTTCGCGGCAGCTTACGATTAGTTTGAAACTGTGCGCGAAGCTGGATTCCAAGGTTGCCCTTCGCGATTGTGGCGCTCTTGCTTAGTTTTGTTGGCGACTGCAAGGCTATTGCTGTGCAACGGCAACAATTTTTACGGTCGCTGTTGCTGCCGGCACGCGTCGTGTTCTGGCGGGCTTGTTTTGAATTCGCTAGACAGCCAACGGTTTGCCTCCTCGCGCGGAGAAAGTCGCGCAACGAATGGCTGTAGGTGATAGGTGTCCAGTGCAGGTAGGTGGGAGCCGTTCGCAGGTAGCAGACAGACACGATGGACATCGCATATTCACGAAAAGGACAACTAAATAGACGCGCGCGTTTTCCGGCGGTTGGAGCGGAACGCGCGTCGCGATCGGCATTATTACTCGATGGCTTATATCTCGCCGCGCGCGATGTCCACTCCTGATTGGATCGTAATTTGCTGTAATGTCGTAATCTTAATGGAGAATCGCCTAGACAAGTTTAAGGCGCACATCTTATGTCATACGCGGTGCGGCGTTTCTAACTTTTGACTTTTACTTTTGGCGCAACCGATTTTTAACATGATCAATTTTTGGAACGTATTTCTCATTTTTGAGACTTATGCTAACAGTTATATAATCTCAATACTTTTACACACGCGTGAAGATAATTTGTTATTAATGACCCTCAAAAAATCTCGCACTAATAACATGTCAGTGTCAGTTGGCGTTGCAATTATAATTTACAAAACAAAACAAAAAACAATATTAATATGTCGTAAGAACTATATTACAAATACGTTAAACAATTGCGAGCACACACACGCATCAACAATAATTGCACATCTAATATCCTCCGGCAGCAGACTTACTTTTTCGAGCCGTTGAACAATTCGTAACTGAGCCTGTTATTTGCAAATACGTTGTAACAGACAATAATAACCCCTCCTCTTAAGCCACTGAAATTGAACGTATAAAAATTACTGTGTTTAATCCAGCATTCGTGACTAAGAAATGCTTGCAAACCATGGTTTATTTTGATTTGAAAATAACCATACACAACCTTCGAAACAAACGAATATTAGGAATTACAATTCGGTGATGCAAATCAACGCAACCGTTTATGCCAGAGAGTATATAATGCAGAAGAGTGCTGATGCGGCTCGTGCTTATGGCGCTACTCCTTCCGATGAAGTAGTTAGATTTTTTAATGTAGACGATATAGACGATGTATATTTACCACAGATACTAACAATAGACTAAATTGACTGAGAAGTTGGACTTGCACACACATTAAAAATACACGTAAAAATAAATTTTTTGTTGAAAATCA
>JAODGE020007861.1:0-14433 GCA_027574965.2 Ecitophya simulans
GGGCCTTGGGTTGGATCTTATTGTCAATGTGCATCGGATGCTTCCCGCCATCGGACACCTTCTACGATTATCTGCGCGCCTTCATTCGCACCGGACCGCCCGGTTACGCCGGCTATTGCGAAGCGCGCCTGCTGCGAACGAAGCAAAACGGCGCGCGCTCCCAACCGCCATCGACGCTGGAAATCACGGCGGCGAAGAGCAAGCAGCAGCTCAAAGTCCACGTGCAGTTGATGACCAAGGCGACGATCGAACTCGACGTCGACAGCGCAACGACAGCTAAGGAAATGTGCACGGAGATCGCGCGCAATGTGAATGTCAGAGCAATCGAAGGATTCTCTCTGTTCATCACCTGTTGCGACAAGGTGATGTCGATCGGCAACGACAGCGAACATCTCATGGACGCCGTTTGTCAGTGCGAACAATATTGCAAGGAGTTGGGCAAGAGCATAGTGCCCGGCGTTTGGAAGTTGATATACCGATTCGAGATGTTCACCCCTTGGTACGATCCCGGCGCAGATCCACCGGCGACCGAGTTGATCTACTGTCAGATTGCAAACAGCTTCAAGCACGGTGAATTCGGTTATCCTGACGATGACATGTCAGCCACGCTCGTAGCTCAGAGATACTACGTCGAGCAAGGTGGTAGCTTGAACATGAACGACCTGGACGCCACTTTCCAGGATTACGCTCCCAAGCACCTTCATTCCAGAGGGAACTTGGATGAATTTAAGAAGAAGGTTGTCACGACATTTATGAAGTTGCCGGCCGTTGTGGAGCAGCACGCTCCGGATAAAGTCAAGAGCGAAGTTGTCCTGAGTGCGATGAAAGCTTTCCCCATAATGTTCTCAAAGTTCTATGAAGCCATCGTCGTGACCGGCCTGGACTTACCCAAGGAGAGTATTATTATCGCTATCAACTGGAGCGGAATCTTCTTCATCGATTCCCAGGAGAAGATCCTGCTCGACCTGTCTTATCCAGAGGTGGTCAGAGTTACGTACAACCCCGAGGAGCGTTCCCAAGTTGGGAACGTCACCGTACAAGTCGTGACCAACGAAGAGTTTGTTTTGCAATCTCTGGAAGCCAAACGTATCAGCGAGGTGTTGAATGATTTGTTGTATGGTCTCAGACAGAGGTCTCGGTACTGCGTCGCTGAGAAAGACTGCCAACAAGAAGGTTACTTGGCTTTCCGACGCGGGGAACTGATCACCTTGGCACCGAACACCTCGGGAGCCGATTGTTTGACCTGGGCGACTGGGAGTTGTCAAGGAAGAGAAGGCGACTTTCCCGTGGATTGCGTCAGAATCCTACCGTGTTTGCAACCGCCAAGTCAGGACATTCTGGATGCTTTCAAGAAGGGTTTGTTCACCTACAAACACGCCAAAGGCGACACTGTCAAACGCCTTAGACAACACACCCTTGTGCAATACGCGACGGACCACTTTAGGACCTCCAGGCGTGTCACCGCTCAACCGTCCTCGGTCCTCGGGACCATTGCAGTGAAACAAACCGAGGAGCTATGGAAGTGCACGCCGAAACCCATCAGACAAGCATTGCTGAAACGCGTCATCGAAGATGCGGACAGGACGCTGAACACCAAGGCCTGCGACGTCTTCATGAACATATTGTTGTACATGGAGCTGGCTCCAGCCAGACCTGGCGAGTCCATCAAGTACGCCACGGCTGTGTTCGCGCCGTGCATGGACAACGAGGTGATGCACGACGAGGTGTACTGTCAGATCATGAGGCAGTTGACGTACAGCCCGACGGACCAGTGCGAACGCAAAGCGTGGGAGTTGATGTACCTGGCCACCGGCTTGTTCCTTCCGAGTGCGCCGCTGCTGGCCGAAGCCGTCAAGTTCACCACGTCGCGGATTCATCCGATGGCTTCGGCGTGTCACGACAGACTGCTCCAGAGACAGGCCATGAAGCTCGTCGGCAGGCAGCACCCACCTGTGCCCTACGAAATCGAAGCCATTCAGAAGTCGCACACCGAGATCTATCATCGCGTGTACTTCCCGGACGATTCGGACGAGTCGTGTCTCGTGGATTCGCTCACGAAAGCCGGCGACATCGCCGAGGAGCTCAGGGAACGTCTCCACTTACAGAGCGTGCAAGGATTCAGCCTGATTGTCGTCGTGGGCGACAAGGCGTTCTCCATGCCCAACGATGCGTACTTTTATGACTTTTTCTACGAAGTCTACGAGTGGATGAAGTGCTCCACCACCCAGCAGGACTACGCTGTCGGAAATGTTCAGCGCGCCGCGCCCACATTGCTAATCTTCTTCATCAAGAAGTTGTGGCTGGACGGACGAGTGGGCGTTGACAGGAACGCGGACACCATCTTCTACTACAACCAGGAGGTCCAGAAGTACCTCAAAGGGTACCAGAAGTGCACTGAAGAGGAGACTGTTCGATTGTCCAGTTTGATTTTGCACATCAAATATTCCAAGCCACTAAACGACCTGCCCGCGGTGGTCGATCAGATTGTGCCGCACTACATCTTCAGAACTAAGGGTGCTACTCATTGGAAGAAGGCTATTGCTGAAGGATACAAGAAAATTGCTTCTATCGACAGTGACGATGCGAAGGTGGAGTTTTTAAAGATCATTTCTACGTTCCCTACGTTTGGCTCCACGTTCTTTGATGTTAAGGAGTATCAGAAGAGCGAACCAGAGATTATTGCTATCAATAGGCATGGTGTGCTCAGGATTAACTCAAATACAAAGGTAAAAGTCGACATATCGATGTTTTAGGCTGATAATTGTGTGAGTGTGGGTGTTTTTTACTTATAGGAAATTATTCAGACGTATAAACTCCCCGAGTTGATCCATTGGTCTTCTGGCGTGTCTTTCTTCTCGTTGACTGTGGGAGACATGAGAAGGTCGAACAAAATTTTGTGGGAAACAACGCAAGGCTACAAAATGGACGACTTGCTGACTTCCTACATAGAATTCTTGAACAAACCTGCGAGGAAGGCGGAAGAAGTGTTTGATTTTTAAACATATCAGCATTATGTATACGAGCAATTATTGGGAACATATTGGTGTTGGCGTAAGCGCATTATACTAAGGAATAAATTTAAATTTATTATATATTAGGCTACTTTCTTTGCGCTCGCTGTAGTTCGAAAGTCGGCCGCCAACGAGAGCGTCGCCACCTGCCGGCACGTGAAGCCGTGCGAGTTAAGCATATTCACGCTGGAAGCGCTGGCGGCGCACTGGCTGCTGTAACTCTTTGACATTTGACAGCAAATTGCACTTGACTGACGAGAGTCGGCTGCTGAGTTAATCTACAAGAGTTTTTGTCATATCTCGCGCGTGCTGAGTGCTTAGAAGAGAAGTCTATGATTTCGCTAGCAGCAGCCCAGATGCATCTTGCTAGGTACGTAGCGATCGCGACGCATCTCGGACGGTTTGCGGGCCGTGCGACCTCGTGATATTCCTGCGTCGGTCCGGGCGCCGCGATCATATGCAAGGCCTTTTGTTCGCTCGCATAATAAATAAATGACGCATTTGGCTTTTGAACTCGCCGCGCGAGTTGCGACTTCCCATTATCGCCTCGGCCGCCGCTCGCGAGGGCGGCGAGATCGGCTTCGTCGAGGTGAGCAAACGTCCTATCGATTGGACCGTGTCTGTTACTATTTACGTGAATGAAACAAAAAAAAAACAACAGTTTCGGCTCGGAACCGCGGCGCGGTCTCGACGATCGTTCGACACCATCGGGGACTTCTGGTGCGATCACCGGCGGCGTTATCAGCGATTGTCAATTATCGTCGTCGGAAATAGTTTCGTGAGTCAATTGGTGCTAAATTTGTTTACGGTAATCGTACGCGCCGCGTGGATGCGGGAGCGCGACGCGCCGATCGGGGCATTTTTGGGCGCCGTCACGTTTCGCGTCCGGGCGCATCGTGTTTACAAACACGGCGGGGTCGGGATGGCGCGCACGATTAGAGTGGGCTGTTTTCAGCGATTGTGAAAATGCGAGACTGTGCGTTTGAAAGTATCAGACGGGATATTTACATAAAAGCGGCAACGCCGTGCGGGGCCGTACTGGTAACATCTGTATCAAGCGAAAGCCGAGCCGTGCCCGCGCTCGCGTCCGACGGCGAACCTTGTCGGGTGGGTGCGTTTGCGTGTGTCGGTGCGCGAGCGTCGTGTGCAGCTGTTTGCGCGGACGACGGCGAGCGTTGCAGCCGAGCGCCGCACGTCGTACACGGCGTTTTGCCTTCGGCGGCGCGCGACGCGCTCGTGCGCTGCGAGCAGCGCCGTTGCATTCGTTATCCGCTCGGTAGTCGGTGCGCGCTGTTACGGAGTGCTGCTGCTTGCTTTTCCGCTGGCCGAAAACGCCGAAGCGCATCGAAAGCATACCATCCGCACCCGTTCGAAGAAGACGCCCGCGCGCGATGCGCAAGAGCGACGGAGCCGAGCCCCGCGCGAGTCGAAAATAACAAATGAAATCTCAAGGTAAAACGCGCTTGTGTGTATGCGCGCAATGCTCACGGTTAATCATAGTCGTCGTCGGATTCCTCGTTCGTGGTTTTTGCGTTGCGACGTCGAAAACGAGAACGTTGCGGGCTGTCGGCGTTTTTGTTTTTATTATTTTTTTTGTTGCTTGCTCCTAATCGGTGACCTCGTGGCCGGCGCGTTGTTGATATTTACGAGTCGCGTTATGTGATCCCGATAACGGGCCAGCGCACCTTCCCGGCCGCCGCGATCGGCGCGAGATAATGCGCGTCGCGGTCGTCATTTGTTTTCTCTCTGTTGCAGCCAGTGAACAGTCTGCTTGTGTGTGACGATACGAGGGAATGTGTGTGGCCGCAGGGTGCTGCGAAGCGAGCGTCTATGGCAGATCCAGCTAGTGCCGCCGCTGGTGCCAGCAGAAGCCGCCGCAAGCGTGCGCTGCCGCCGCAACGTGCACAGGCGAAACGCTTTCGCACCCAATCACCAACCGCAAGCCAAGTGAGTCGCCGCCGTCGGCCGCCTTGTCGCGATGATGCTGAGCGTCGCGCGCTCGTCGTTTGCAGGTCAAGTCCGATAACAATCCGCAAAGCGACAGAGACCAGCCGAAAGCGAAAGCGGGCAGAAACCCAAACGGGGTGCGCGCCCACAAGACCGGCAGGCAGCAGAACAACGCCGGCGCGAGCGAACCGAGCGGTAGCAGCGGCGCGTCGCACCCGTCGACCAGCGGCAAGCGCGCCAAGAGCCACGCGAACAGCTTGCCCGCCGACCTCCGGCCGAGCACCAGCAACAAGCTAAAGACCTCCTCGCCCGACTTCCCGTCGGACGCGCACGGTCAGCCGCCGCCGCCGACCGCCGAGACCACCAAGCGGCAGAGCTCGCGCAGGGCCGCCGCCGTCGCCGCCTCGGCGAGCCTCTCCGAGAGCCTGCTCGCGTCCGCGTCGGCGAGCGCGTTCAGCACCCCGCACAAGTATCCGTTGCGTAGCCAGGGGCGGCTGTCCGATCCCGGCGTCGCGCCCAAGTCCACCGCGCCGAGCAAATCCACAGCGCTGGGGGCCACTAGCAGTCAGGACGCCAGCAGGGAAGTGCCCGAGCCCTCTCGCCTTAGCCGAAGCGGCGCTGTGTTGAGGCGCAGCACTAGAAATAGCAAAGGTACGGTCGCCGACGTTTATCTTATCGGGCGCGCATCGATTGCGATAGAGCGGAAGCTCGACTTGATCTGTGCGCGCGTTGTTCGCAGGGCACAGCACAACAACGGGTTCCTGTGCCAGCTCCAGCGGTGGCCGAGGCTCTAGCAGCAGCCGAGCATCCCGCCAACATAAGGTGGGAGCCACGGCTCCTGCCCCCGTCCCAGCCACCCCAATGGCTTCCGACCAGCTAGAGGTGCCGAACAGCTCGCTGCAAGGTGAGACCCGGACGATGCGACGAACAAACGAGTCGACTTTAACACAATTTATATTGCGGTAGTGAGCTTGCGTTTGCCATGGCGACTCGATCTTTAGTACTTGTTTGCGAAAATATCAAATCGACCACATACAAACATTAGTTCAACAAAAGCTATCTCTAAAAATTATCTGTCATACAATTGAAATTTACATAACACTTGTCCCCGTTATACAATTCTAGATTTAATTGATTTATTGCACCGATCGAGTAATTTTATTCGGAGGCGCGTCGCTTTCGATCTCGCCGAAAAAGACACCGCGCTCCCTCCTCCCCGCGAACGATGCGCGCGACTTGCGGCCGTGGCGCGCGATTCGAGTGTTAGTCGGTTAATCTATCGTCGTGAAGTGTGCGTCCAGTTCCGCCTCGTCCACCGCACCTCGCCGCGTCGTGCCGTCAAGTAATGGATTATTTCAGTTACTATTATCATTTGCTGCAGTGTTACGGAGCAAACCATGTGATGCCCCAACGTAAGAACGGCGTTTGTTGTTTCGATGTTTTGTTTGACGCGAGCGCGCGTCATGGGGACATTTGAAAACCGCCAATCGTCATTCGCCTGGTTGTGTGTCAAGTGTGTGCATTGTATCAAAATTTCAGTTTCAGAAGAGCCGCCCTCACCTCAGGAAGCGACGCAAGCGATGGCGAGCGGCGGGGGACCGTCGGGCCCCGGCCCGGATTCGGAGAGCGACGACAGCGAGGTGGGCCGACTGCAGGCGCTGCTGGAGGCGCGCGGCCTGCCGCCCCAGTTGTTCGGAGCGCTGGCGCCTCGGATGCAGCAGATGCTGCACAGGAGCATGGGCGCTAGTAGCTGTAAGTGTGGTCGATTCTACGCGTTGTTTCCCTTTTTTTTGTTTTTCTGTGCGATTACGAGCGGTGGGTTTTGTGCGCAGCCGTAGCCAAGGCCACGCAGCTCCTGCAAGGCTTGCAAGCGACTGGGGACGAAGGACAACAACTGCAGGCCGTCATCGAGATGTGTCAGATGCTCGTGATGGGGAACGAGGACACCCTGACTGGCTTTCCCGTCAAGCAAGTTGTGCCAGCTTTAATCGCGCTTCTTCGCATGGAGCACAATTTCGATATTGTGAGTCGTGCCGCGTTTTTGGGCGTAGTCGTTTAGTGTAACGTGTGATTTCTCGGTTTAGATGAATCATGCTTGTCGAGCGCTGACTTATATGATGGAAGCTCTTCCGCGATCTTCGGCCGTGGTGGTGGACGCGGTGCCGGTGTTTCTCGAAAAGCTGCAAGTGATACAATGCATGGATGTTGCCGAACAATCGTTAACTGCTTTGGACATGCTATCGCACAGACACTCGAAATCCATTTTACAAGCCGTACGTATTTGCGCTCTTCCTATTGTCCGTGCATTTCGATCGTTTGACGTTGCCGTCTGAATCACGTTGGTGAAATGTGTCGTAATTGTTTGCAGAGAGGCGTGACTGCTTGTTTGATGTACTTAGACTTTTTTTCGATCAATGCTCAACGCAATGCTCTATCGGTGACGGCGAACTGTTGCCTGAACATGACCAGCGACGAGTTCCAGTACGTCGCCGAGTCGCTGCCGCTGTTGGCGAACCGACTGACTCAGCAGGACAAGAAGAGCGTCGAGTGCGTGTGCTCCGCGTTCTCAAGACTGGTAGACAGCTTCCAATTGGAACCGGCCCGCTTGCAGGAAATCGCCAGCACCGAGCTGCTGACCAATCTGCAGCAGCTGTTGGTGGTCACGCCGCCGGTGATCAGCACCGGAACGTTCATCACCGTCTTGCGCACGCTGTGCGTCATGTGCGCGAACTGTCCCGACCTGGCGCTCACGCTGCTGAAGCAGAACATCGCCGAGACGCTGCTGTATCTGCTCACCGGCTCGGCGGAGGTCAGCCAGGACGAGGTGGAGCTCGTCGCGCGCCAGCCGCAGGAGCTGTACGAGATCACGGCGCTCATCGGCGAGCTGATGCCGAAGCTGCCGACGGACGGCATATTCGTCGTCGACGCGTTGCTGGAACGTCCCGCGAACGTCAGCAAAGATCAGCCGATGTGGCAGTGGCGGGACGTGCGCGGCCTGTGGCACGCCTACGGCGCCGTCGACAGCCGAATGATCGAGGCGGCGCACATGGGCGGCGACGACGAGGTCAGTCTGAACACGCTCGGACGCACGTACACTATCGATTTTCACTCCATGCAGCAGATAAACGAAGACACGGGCACCTCGCGTCCGGTGCAGCGCCGGTACGCGCCCGCCAGCAATCAGGCGTCGCCGGCCGCCGATCCGGCGCCGCCGGGCAGCCGGCCGAACTCCGCCAATCGGGACGCTCGCGTCGCGTGCCTGCGCGAAGAGCGCGGCCTCGCCGCGGCCTTCATCCGATCGCTGTTTTCCGTTCTCTACGAGGTGTACTCGTCGAGCGCCGGGCCGACCGTGCGCTGCAAGTGCTTGAAGGCGCTGCTGCGCATGGTCTACTACGCCAGTCCCGAGCTGCTCAAGGAAGTGCTGAAGAATCAGGTGGTCAGCAGCCACATCGCCGGCATGATGGCGTCGAGCGATCTGCGCATCGTCGTGGGCGCGCTGCAGATGGCCGAGATACTCATTTCGAAGCTGCCCGACGTGTTCGGCATCCACTTCAGGCGCGAGGGCGTCATGCATCAGATCAATCAGCTGGCCGATCCGGACGTTCCGCTCGGCGTCAGCCCGCCGAAGTCCGCCAACTCCAGCACGTCCGCGTGCGTCAACGATGCGCAGGCGGGCCCGTCGCAAACGCCCAACAGCAGCAAGTCGGAGATGACGCCGAACGGAACGTCGGCCGCCTCGCCGACGAGCAGCACGCCCGTCTCGTTCAACTCGTCCGCGACGTCGGAGGCCGTCGCCGGCCAGCAGGCCGCGCAGCAGTTGCAACCGCTCACGGCGAACACGCCGCGTTCGAGCGCCGCGCTGGAGGCGGACGCGAAGGCGCAGAGTCCGTCGCACGTGCGCATCGGCGACGTGCTCAAACGCAAGCGCGCCGGAAAGCGCAGCAGCGGCGGGCGCTCGTCGAAGGCGCGCCACGAAGATCTGCCGCTGTCGCCGTCGTTGATGCACGACCTGTTCAGCAAGGCGACATCACTCGGCGCCAACGCGTCGACGCCGAGCAACTCCGCCGGCAGCAGGCCCAGATTTTCCGGCAACTCGAAGACCACGAGTTTCTTGCAGAGCTTGAATCCCGCGCGTTGGGGCCGAAACATGAATTCGTCTTCCAATGATCGAAACTATAGTAAAGAGATCGGTAACTGCTTAAATAAATCTTCCTCTAATTCTAATCTAACAGCAGGTAACAAGGAGAAGGCGCGACAATGGGTTAGAGATCAGGTACGTCGAAGATTGCCGACGTTTGCCATGGGTGCTAATCGTGTTCGTTCGATTTGCAGGCGACGAAATTTATTGATATGTATTCATCAAATGAAATATCAGGCACCCAGCATCCGGCGATGAACGTGCTTTCGAGATTGACCAACTGCATTCAGAAACTGCCGACGACCGAGTGCGGCGACGCGTTGCAGGAATTGCGCGAGATCCTCATCGAATCCGATATATCGCCGTTTGAAGTGAACCACTCTGGATTAATCAAGGCTCTCTTATCATATCTTGCATCCACATCCGGTGAGTTATCCTCCCTCCCAGTCGGGTGTGCGATGTGTTTCTTATAGAATTCGTTCTTAGGATCAATCGAACGAGATCAACGGCTTCGCATCTTCCTTCACGTCTTTACCAATTGTCCGCTGCAATCGAACGTAACCGTACTAGATGAAATCAACTCGACCTGGATGAGCGCATTGGTGGCTAAGCTGAGCGGCTGTGTCTCGCAACTAGAACAATTTCCAGTGAAAGTGCACGATTTGCCAGCGAATAGTGGTGCAGGACGCGGTGGCACGAGTGCGTTGAAGTTTTTCAACACGCATCAACTCAAGGTAAGCTATTTGGAATTACTCTCTGCGACATTGCTAATATACTTGGTGTATTATTGCAATTAGTGCAATCTACAACGTCATCCCGACTGCACGAATTTGAAACAGTGGAAGGGCGGCACGGTGAAGATCGACCCCTTGGCGTTGGTGCAAGCCATCGAAAGATATTTGGTGGTGCGCGGTTACGGCCGCGTTAGAGACAAAGACAGTGCCGACAGCGACGAGGCCGACACCGACGACGATATCGAGGACACGCTGGCGACCGTGGTGATATCCGCCTCGGGCTCGAAGCACAAGTTGCAGTTCCTCATCGGCAACACGGTGCTGCCCTACAACATGACCGTGTATCAGGCCGTGCGACAGTTTAGCAACAACGGCAACGACCAGAGCGAGACCGACACCGACAACGAGACGCCGCTCGGTCACGCCGGCGTCTGGATCCAGACGCACACGATCTACTACAGGCCGTTGCGGGAGGAGCCGAACGTGTCGCAGAAGTCCAGCGCGAGCAGCCAGGCTTCCAGTCGCAAGGGCAAGGGATCCAGCAGCAAGAACGCCCTGCGGCGCAAGGGCGACGAGCTGTGGAACGAGGGCCTAACGCCGGCGATTCAGTCGCCGCTGACGCCGTTCTTGGTCACTCAGCTGCCGGACACGGTGACGATACAAGACGCTTCCTTGGAAGTGCTCTGCTTGCTGCGCATACTGAACGCGTTGAATCAGCACTGGACGACGTTGTATCCGGCCATCGAGTACAGGCCCATCGTCAATCCCTCCGAGTTCCTCAATAGCAAAATTGCTGCCAAGGCGTCGCGCCAGCTGCAAGATCCGCTGGTGATCATGACTGGCAATCTGCCCAACTGGCTGCAGCAGGTCGCGTCCGTCTGTCCGTTCCTCCTGCCGTTCGAAACGCGCCAGCTGCTCTTCTACGCCACCTCGTTCGATCGCGATCGCGCGCTCCAGAAGCTGCTGGACATGACGCCCGAGTTGAGCAGCACCGACTCGCAGGAGCGCGTCACGCCGCGCCTGGACCGTCGAAAACGCACGATCTCGCGCGACGACATCCTGAAGCAGGCCGAGCAGGTGATGCAGGACTTGGCCACGTCGAAGGCGCTGCTCGAAGTGCAATACGAGAACGAAGTCGGCACCGGTTTGGGACCAACCTTGGAGTTTTACACTCTCGTGTCGAGGGAGCTGCAGCGCATGGACTTGGAATTGTGGCACGCTCCCGACAATCAAGGCGAATACGTTCACAACGCCGTGGGGCTGTTTTCGGCGCCGTTGCCGCGCAACGCGAAGGTCAGCCAAGTGACGAAGGTGAAGTCGAAGTTCAGATTTTTGGGAAAGTTGATGGCCAAAGCCGTGATGGATTCTCGAATGGTGAGTGAGAGAAAAAAAAACGCGTAGTTGCGAAGGGTGGTGTTACACAACGGCGTGTTGCGTTTCAGTTGGATTTGCCATTCTCTCTGACTTTTTACAAATGGATTCTCGGTGGGGAACATTCGTTGGGTCTCGCTGATTTGTCCCAAGTCGCGCCTGACATTCACAAGACTATCAAGAAGATGCAGGATTTGGTTAGGCAACGAGATGCTGTTTTGGCGAGCTCTGATTTGTCGCTCGAAGAACAGAATGAGCAGGTACTTGTATCGAAAGTTGCGCTAACACGTGTTTTTGTCTTTTTGAATGATAATCTTTCGGCAGGTCGAAAATCTGGAGTTTGACGGATGCACCATCGCAGATTTGGGCATCGACTTTGTCCTCCCGGGCACCAACATCGAACTAATACGGAACGGGCGCGTCACCAGCGTCACCATTCGAAACCTTCATCAGTACATCAACCTGGTCCTGCACTGGTTCCTGGTTGAGGGCGTCAGCCGACAAATGGAGTCCTTCCGCGAAGGCTTCGAGTCCGTGTTTCCCGTTCAGAATCTGCGCATGTTTCAACCTGAGGAGCTGGAGGCCGTCTTCTGCGGCAGTCCGCGTGACTCGATCAGTGGGTGGGATGTGAAGACGTTAATGGAATGCTGCCGACCCGATCACGGCTACACGGCCGACTCTCGCGCAGTTCGTTTCTTGTTCGAAGTGCTTAGTTTGTATAACAGAGAGGAGCAAAGACTTTTCGTACAATTTTTAACTGGAAGTCCTCGGCTGCCCGTCGGAGGTAAGCAGCGGTCGCTGGCGATTGCCGTCGCGGAGAGCTCTCTCATCGTGCGCGTTGTTTGTCCGCAGGTTTCAAGAGTTTGTCGCCGCCTCTAACCGTCGTGCGCCGCGACACGAACTTGAACCCGGACGACTTTTTACCATCTGTGATGACATGCGTCAACTACCTCAAACTTCCAGACTATTCGAGCATCGAAGTAATGCGCGAGAAGCTGAGCATCGCTGCATCGGAGGGACAACACTCGTTCCATCTCTCCTAAGGACCGTGTGACGAGAAGCCAAGCCAAGCACGCCCTGCACTTGTGTGAGAGATGAATGAACTTTAATTTCAACCTCATGCAACAGATATTACGATATCAATTTAAAGGAAAGTGGATTATTAAATTACACTATTAACAAACACAGGTTTTATTCGGAGAAAACGGCCATCCTTACTGCTATTCATTGGGAAATAATAATTTGTTGTCAGTCATTTTGAAGGTCTTTGTTTCTTGCGCGGCATTGTAAATAGTTTCTGTTTTCGTTCTGAAAATTTCTTCGTTTAGTTGTGAAATTTGCGCGAGCTGAGTGCTCTTTTCGGTTTTGTATGCCTGGTGCGCTACGATAGTGAATTTATCATTTAGGTTTTTGGGCGAATTCGCTGCGAGCTCGTGAGTTCGTATCTGACGGTTTGGTGTCGTGTCTGATTTCTAATCGGCTGAAGCCGGGCGGCAGACGAGGTTTTCTATTTTCAGAAAGCCGCGTATGGTTTGTACTAAGTATGTGCATATTTGTAAGACTTTGTATTAACTATCGATCTAAAGTTCAGTTGGTTGATTTTAAGTTGTGTGCACCTGAAATTGGGGCTAGACTGAAACATCTGCTGTTGTTTCGTTAAATTGCAAGAAGCCGATGATGCATATTTAAGAGATAAAGTAAAATTACTGCTGAGAGACAGCATTTATTAACTACTGTAATCATAAAAGTGCAACTATAATGTTTCAATAAATTTCTATACAAAATTTGGGTTTTTCGAGGACGAGTCAGTTAATCTATTCGTATAAAACACTTCCCGAGCAAGTAAATATTTACTACGTCATATTCTTATTCACTAATGCAAACGAGTAATAAACCAACAATAAGTAATTATGATTATGGTGTGTGACAAAAATTCAATTCCCCTTAAGTACTACTGGTGGAAACGGTGAAGCAAACGGTAAAATGTTAACGCCCATAAGGTCGGCGTGGCAAATAATTCAACTTAACAACATATTCCTTCTAAATTTATCTTCACAGCCATCTGGTACAAACAAAACGAAACTTACAACGCAAATAGCCCACGTTATTCAGTGTCCAATTGTCATTTCCTTTTGTCTCGTATTAATTTACAGTTACAATGAAACACTGATCAAAGTCACTAAGAAATATGACAGCATATCGATTGATTTTTACATTTATTTCGTGCAAGTTACAATCAGATATGCGCTACCAATTGGCTTGTGGCTAAATGGATTGTTCCGCAAAAACGTTTATCAGAAATTCGTCAAAGAGCTGGATACTTTCGACTCTGCTTTGCTTAACTTCGTCTGGGATAACAAACTTTCTATCAAAAGACACAATACTTGGAGAAATTCCAGAACTGTTATAATACTGTGGGTATTCTATATTGTCTCTATCTGCATGTTATGTTCGGTGATTGCGATAAGAATAATCGCGCGCTACCTTGACTTGTTGGAAAAATGTCGGAGACCTCAAGATGTGACAATCTTAGGCAGCTTGATTATTCATTATACTGGATCTATTATTATGATTCCAGTGGTTTTGAACATCTTAACACTTCTTATCGTTTCGAAGGAAAGGTTCAAGATTATAACAGTTCTGCTAGATTGTAATATATCGGAGAACTACCAAGAGGTGTTGATGAAATTACGACAAATACATCGTTTGACTATAAAACTAACAGAAATTCGTCGTCTGCTCAACGACTATTATTCGATAGACATGTTTCTACTCTACGCGGGTATATTTATCAAATCAGCAGCGAATTTCAGCCACATCACAACGGCGTTGATAACTCTTGCGTTTGACGAGTCTCTATTTTTAGGAGGGTTGGATCTTTATGTTCAGCTTGAAGAATTCGTCGAAATGTTTCTATTCACTGTTTTAACTGCGCATTTCTGCCAGGGAATTATCAACGAGGTATAAACTCATTAAAAAAGCAATTTGTTAATTGCTAGTATTTTACGTTTTAGGTTGGGAATATTGACGGCGCGCTTCAGAAATACAACCGAACGAAGAAATACACCAATGGAATGTTTACCAAGGTCGAAGATAAAGAACATGTTCTAATCAAAGAAGAAATGAATATGTTTCAGTTGTTCATACGCAATGTTGATGTGGAATGGTCAGCAGCTGGTATGTTTGTAATAAACAACAAGTTTTTGTTCAGCATGGCAAGTGTCGTTCTTTC
>JAODGE020007880.1:0-10064 GCA_027574965.2 Ecitophya simulans
CTTTTTAATTTTTCTTTTACTAATAGTTTTCTTGTAACGTTAAAACCTTTTAAATTCGTATATTTCTTCTATTAGTACTTGAATAATTAAATGCAAACTTTCCTTATAACTGGGAAACATTGAAGGCCCAATCGATCATATCTTATTGCTTGTCATTATATCAAAACGTCATTTATCGACAAATAATTGTACGCTACAGTTGGAAACTATTTTGTACAGACACAGAGTGTATGTTCTTATAATTTGCGTGTAATTGCATGTGAGTGCACATAACGCAGTCGAGTGTAACTATATTGTAGTTAATAATGGTACCGGCTTGCAGCCGGCACTTCTTCTCTCCATTCTATCTGTTAGTTGACGTCCTGCGAGACCTTGACATCAATGTTTACCAGCAAGGCCTTTGCAATTTCACTCTCTAAATTATTTTTTAATGATTCCAGAATTAGTGTGTGAAGGAATTGTAATAAATTTTAAAAGCGCATGATTTTTGAGTATTTAAAGATCTTACATCGACGATTATGTCTTACTTAACTTAACATAACCGTGTCATTTTTCACACAAGCTTATTTCATTTAGCAATCACGATTATTACTCTAATAGCACTGCAATTGCATCGACGATGCAATAGAAATGCGTTGCGTGGTTTAATTATATCTTCGACTGATTGTGAGTTAATTATAATTACTCCAATCCTAATTATTTTATTGGTGCATTCTTTTAAAGTACAGGTGACATTTATTTGTTCTAGATTTAAAGTTATTAAAGTTGTAGGAACACGTAATTTTATAATTGATACAAATTCTGAATAAAGTAGGTATCTTTAATTAGCCCCAATAATAGGTTTCGCATAGTGTTGAACAATAAACAATGTGTTACAAAGTGTACACACATCAATTTAATGAGCAACAACGAGTAATATTTCGTAGGTGTCAAAATACAGAAAGTATGTCGCTTAAGTTAAGCCACCGGTAGGTCAACGATATCCGGTAAACATTATCTATCTATTCTATTATTATTAATGAACCTGTAAACAACACATAAAATATTTATCAATTATCTGACTGATAATTACGGTAAGAATTGTTTCAAATAGTATGTTTAATGCAAACTTCAGTCAGAAGAAAAATCGAGATATGATGAAATGGCTTTTAACTGCTGCATACAATGAAACTCTTGCTGTTGATTGATAATCTGAATGCAGAATTACAAACATTCTGTTTCGCTGAATATTTTGAACTAACATATATCAGACTATATGTATAGAAATCATCCACCATTGCCTCAAATTGATTAGCATCCCTTGAAAGGGGTATCATTCAGCGGTTAACGAGTAACACATTGAAATAAAAAATTTCCTAATGTTGAACCAATGTGTCGAATTATGTTCAACATCTTGGTCTCTTGTGTTAAAAAGTTTAAAGGGTGGAAGAACAAGAGAAAGATAAAGTAGATAAGTGTGTATTAGATATTACTTTTTTTTGTAAAAATTGTAGGAAAACGCCAATGTGATCATTATGGACTGGTCTAAAGGTGCACGCGGACCACAATACGCCGCAGCTGCCGCGAATACTGAAATGGCCGGAAGACAACTTGGTGTGTTGTTGAATATGATGTTTGGGGCTGGCTTAAACCCCTTGAAGACGCACTTGATCGGATTCTCCCTGGGAGCACACGTTTCTGGCTGTGCAGCGCAATTGATAAAAACTGAAGGAAGGCTACTAGGAAGAATCTCCGGATTGGATCCTGCTGGCCCCCTGTTTAGGCATAACCATCTGAAAGACAAAGCTAAGAAGTTGGATAAGAGTGATGCAAAGTTCGTGGACATTCTTCATACAGATGGAAGTCCTGTTAGTAAACCATTCTATTAGGACTTGTTATGTTTTATTTTATTTTTTACCATTTTAGGTATTTATTGACGGATTTGGACTGTGGGAACCCATTGGACATGTCGATTACTTTGCAAATGGTGGACAACAACAACCAGGGTGCAGGGATCTCCAAGCGTCTATCGTTGCCACCACTTTTGGTATTTCGTGTATAATTATATTAAGTTCCAAGTAAGAAGTTGAATTAATTTTTCTAGATCGCACCTTGAATCAAGACAATGCGTGTTCCCACCTGAGAGCTTATCATTTGTTTCTGGAGAGTTTGATGAATAAATCTGCAAAGAGGTCATGTGAATTTATAGCGTACAAATGTCCAGGTGGTTTACCTAGCTTTGAGAAAGGACAATGTTTTCCACAAATAGAAGACAAGTCAACGAATCCGTTAGCACTGGACATTAAGTATTACACAGATGTTGGTCGAATGGGGATTGATGCAAGTGGAGATGGCGTAATGTACTTGGTAACCAGAGACTCGCCATATTTCTGTGGTACCCAGATACAAGCGAATGTTGTTATTAATGGAAAAACACCGAAAACTGGTGGAGTTCTGTTTGTTACATTGCAACATGCTAATTCTAGTACCAACATACAAATCCCAACAGAGTAAGTTTTCCTAAATGAAAGTTGTACTATGTGAAATTAATCTTTTCTTTTAAGGATAAGCGATAGTTCGAACAATGTACATCTCTATCAGCTTGCAACAACAGAATACGATGCGATGAAGTCATCAAATTCAATAATTGCACACCTTAGGTACAGAAATTATGATTACAAAGATGCGAACAACGTAACTTTACCCACCGGTCGGCTTATTTTCATGAATAAGTTCGAAATTAAAGATATCCACGCGCACAGGTAATGAATAATATGATAGTTTTTGCACCATTTAACCACATTGTTTTTCCCATTTTTATAATTTCAGTTGGACATACTGTCGGAAGGCAGTACAAATTACAAATGAAGAAATAGCTTTAAAATTGTACAAAACTTGCACATAAGTCGTTATTCGTTATTATGTTATAGATAATAGTGCTAACGTTTTCACGTGTGAAATATATGTGAATGTAATTTTGTAACGGATTTATAACGCCAAGAATAATAGTTAGTCGCAAAATGTGCGGCCTTTGTGGATAGACGGATTTCTCGTTTTGTAAAAGCAGGCGCTTGTGATGTAGCCGAGGAGGTAGTAGAATCGGGAATATTCGCGGGTTCTTGTAAATTTCTGTTTCGTCTGGAAGACGACGTTGCAGATGGTGGATATGTTACCTTCATGGCATCTACTTGGCTTGCCACGAAAAGTATACATATATATCACCACGATCCGAAGGAACTGGTTTCGACTACATTGTGACAGTATTTTCTTATTGTGTTGATTGACTCTAATTTAGCGTGATAATCTTTGACGTTTATTCCGGAAAAATCAATTTTGTCTACGATTAATACTTACCAATATATTGTCCGACAAATGTGCATACTAACCGATGTTGTCTAGTGTTGAAAAATACGGAGAAACTTGCATACAAATTTAACTAATATTGGCATACGTTACTGTTTTGAACGTCGAGTGCGCGACGATTTCTACCAGGATCCCAGCAGGCGCGAAGAGGTATGGCATGAAACTAGCAAAATGAAGAACAAGCATTTCCAAACTCTGTACCTGAACCTGCCATAAAAAAAGAAGCAATAAAACAATTCAATACAACTAAATAATTATTTTGCGACAAATTACAAATTTTGCAACGCTCCCAGTGTAACTCTTCTTCGACGAAATGCAGCGAACATCGTTAATCTATAACCTTAACGATTGTCGTTGTAATTTTCTTGCAGGGTAGTGAGCTGGCCACGCAGGAGGAAAAGGGGGCATCGTGGAAGATGAAGAGAACCTGCGCGTCTTCCTCCAGCGTCAATTCAATGCCCGACGACAGACGGAACAGCTAGTTATTCAAGATATAATTATTTGTATAAAAATGTATTTCACATAATCTTAACACTAAATCAGCCAGTTTTCATTATGAACGATCATGTTTTCTCCTTCGTTTCTTTTTATGTTTCTTAATTGAACATCATTAGACTTCAACTAATATAGTCAAAATTATTAATAAAATTATAATACACCAGTTTTTCGAATCCAATTTAAACATTCATCGCGGCTTACTTAACGCATAACGCAGAAGACCTACGACTAGTACGGCCTCGGTCTTCCACCATCGCGGCCACCATCTCGTCCACCGCCTCGGCCGCCATACCCGCCGCCGCGACCCCCGCCCCCACGGCCAAACCCACCACCTCGACGATCATTACCACCACGGAACCCACCGCCTCCGCGACGATCTCCGCCACGACCACCACCGCCGCCTCCGCCACCACCTCCGGCTCCATCCGGTTTATCTTCGTTGCAGCGGTTGCATTGATTACGCCAGGCGAA
The DNA here is from genome assembly GCA_027574965.2 of Ecitophya simulans. Taxonomy (NCBI): domain Eukaryota; kingdom Metazoa; phylum Arthropoda; class Insecta; order Coleoptera; family Staphylinidae; genus Ecitophya; species Ecitophya simulans. The sequence continues at coordinate 4,312 of JAODGE020007880.1, forward strand.
GTTTGTGTTGCCGCAGTCTGGGTTAGGACAACGCCAGTCACCGTCGCGAGATTCACGATCACGACCGCCGCCTCCTCCGCCACCGCCACCTATAAAACAAAAACGTACAGAATTAAACTACACTGAACTTCGGCCTTCGGTAGTAGAAATGTGTCTTCAGACAGGATACACAGTTGCTTTGGTAATACAGCACCATGAGTTTAATAAAGACTGCTTTACTTTGCCCATTGTTTCAATTAATTGGATTCCAGGTACAAAAACTTAGAAACCAGGTCGGAATGGGTAAAACTTTGACAGACAATATAAGCTGAAGTAAATTCTCACCTCTGCTGCCTCTATCGTGGCCACCTCCGCCTCCTCTCCCTCCAAATCCGCCACCGCCTCGTGGCCCACCACGTCCGCCGCCGCGACCGCCACTCCAGTTGTCGCGTTTCGTGGCCATTTGAACTTTAATGGTATTTCCTCTGAAGTCTTTTCCATCGAACCACGAAATCGCGGAACGTGCAGCATTGGCATCGTCGTACGTGACTGTTGCTTCTCCTTTCGATTCTCCGCTTTGTTTGTCTTTATAGAGCCAGATTTTCTTCTTCATCGTCTTTTTATCCGTCTAAAGGCGAAAGAAAGAAAACATTTAGTGTGTCCGAAATTAACACACAATTATTGCATAATGTGGAAAAACGTGTTTCAGGTCGAATAGTTACTGAAAGTTATGATTCAACTAAGGCACGAATAGAACCTGAGTATGATCTTGCGGAACTACAAAATTGGACTTGAATCAGGAAACATTCAAGCACAGAGTGCTGTCCGCGGCTAATTTCAATACAATCATAATGACTTGGCGGTAAAACATACTTTGATAATACCGATTGCACCGAAATGCTCCTCGATGTCTGCTTCGTTGATATCCGACGACATTCCAGATACAAACACAGTGTCTTCCTGGACAACCATTTCACCCGAACCGCCTGCAAGTCGAGAAACCTATATTAGCCGCTAAAACACGTTTGCGCTTAATGTTAAACGCCTAACTGCTATTTTCGTAATGATCATTCCCTAAAACCTCAATTTCACGCTAACTTTTACCAATTATCTTTTAAAAAAGTACGTATGAACCTTTAAATGCGAACCTTACATGCAACATATTGCAATTAACTTGTTTTAACCTTTAGAACACCACATATTTTAAAACCTTACATAACGTATAATTTAAAATGGAAAGAACATCATTTACTCAAGCGGGAGTGTATGTTTGTATTTACACCGGCATGTTACACATACTTTGAACGCCAGTACCCAAATGATTTCACGTCCAGCATGAACCGATAAGTTGTTTGTGTCTTCAGACAGGATACACCAGTGCCTTAGATGTTTCGGTCGATGAGTTTAATAAAGGCTTTGCTTGTTCTACCCAACAAATTGGCAATCAGGACGATCTCGAGCGTCGCAACTCGAGATCGGCGACATATTGGGATGTTAAAATTATAGCGGTCGAAAGCCCTAAATGTTTATGACTAATATCGTGCACACTTTCAAAACCTCGCAGAGCTCTTTCCATTAGAAAACATTATGAACCTTCGCAATTATAGTGTTAACTCGTCGACAACTTAATTTGACATTTAACTGGCAACGTTCACTGAACGAATTAATTGTTTATTCCTCAAGATTTACGTAAAAATAAATGTGTACAAAAAAAATGGCACCAGCCTCGCGACAAGAGAGGTCTGGCGCGTTTACCTTTGTAACTACCCCTGCCGCCACCGCTAAAACAGAAGCAAACGATCAGTACTTGAAGAACACACTCGATGAGCGAGGGGGCCAACCGGCAGTGTTAAGTTTTGGCGCAACAACGCACACTCGTTTAGTCATTGCGTGAGTTACCGAGCAAACCCTTGCTTTCTTGATCTGCAACTCACAACGTGCGTCATGTCTCGTCGAAAAGGTATCGTCAGTCAAAATCGGCAGTCTCGTCCGTCGAAAACAATTTGAAAGTCACAAAAGGCAGTCGTCGAGTGAAATGAGGAAACCCAAAGTCATGTAGGTAGTCATCATAAAATACTGACGGTCAATTTGATATAATTTTCGGTCGAAAACCAATGTTCACGCAATTAACGTTTGCAATCCATTTTTAAGCACCTTGACAACCTCGTAACACGTAAAAAGACCCTGTGATGCCCTTTTTATATTGTGATACCAGTCAATACGTCAACATTTATGTAAAAGAAATCATTTGACACATTATCAACCCTTCTGAAAAGTTGGAACACCAGTTTAAATTAAATATTGCACCACTCAATTTACAGTTACAGTTTGAAAATACGTTTCGAGCGTTTACAAATCCAGTAATATCAGATTGAAATTCATGTTCATGGATCTAGTCAGTTTCCGTATCGCACCAACCAACGCGACAATTCGTCGCTACTTATACACCCCTAACACGTTTGTTTCTCGCCGACCTTATTGCATTCCGTATGCATATTTCTGGATTCATAAGCATCGTTTTGTGAAAATACCTCGTTGACAAGACGACGAAGCCGTTAATAAGATTAAGCAAATAAGTACCAACTCACCCATAGCCGCCGCCACCTCCACGTCTATCGTCACGGTTGTAATCACCGCCGCCACCACGATCTCTGCCTAGAAATTAAAAATACAAATTAGTTATTGATCGGTAAATTAGGTGTAAATGTGAAAATGTTTACCTCCAAAACCACCGCCGCCACCGCCTCCGGATCCGTATCCTCCACCGCCGCCGCCGTAGTTTCCATTGTTGTAATTGCCGCCGCCGCCGCCACTACCGTAGCCGCCTAGATCATCATAACAAAATTACTAACAGCTATTCGCAATGGCCAAAGCAGAGTTTGTAAACGTAAGACTTGTTCGAGGAAACTTCTACCCCTCGGCTTATTGAATAAGCCAAGAGACTATCATATTCACGGAATAATCTGCGACATAGAAGGAGGCGTTAGATTGCTATTCGTGAATAACGCCATGCCTATATCGCCATGTGTACTACGTTACAATAAATAAACATCTGAGACAAAAATAAATTAATCGTACCTTGGTTGCCACCATAGCCACCGCCGCGGTTGCCCTGCCAATTGCCTCCGCCACCACCGCCTCCGCCTGAGTTGCTGTTCCCGCTATAATTGTCGCTTCCGCCGCCGCCGCCTCCGCTGCCGCCGTAATTGCCGTAGTTGCTTGGCGGTGGTTGGGAGTAGTCTGCGTATCCTCCTCCTCCTCCGCCGCCGCCACTGCCTCCTCCGCCACCGGTGTTACCACCGTATCCTCCGTACTCTTAAATCCGAACAAAAACATTAGCGCCAAGCTAACAAAAAGCGTCGCTTTAAGATTACAAGTACCACGCTTCGGTTTGCAAACAAGGCATGCCAAACAATAAAATACAGGTTAACTTATCTCGCGGCTTGTATGAAAATATGTTCGCTTCACAATAATGCGCTTTAATTGTACGGATCGAGCGTATAAAGAAAGATATTTGAAGATATATATAAGAGTAACTTACGGTTATCCGCCATCTTCGTGTAATTCACTTGTGCGTGAAACGTATTATCAACTGCTGGCGGCAAGCAACACACAACGAATGAGAACGAAGTCCGGCACGAGACGCTGACGAAGATGAAAATACGCTTGTAGTTTCATGTTCTGCCGGTAGAGTGCTAGGGTCCCTAGAACGTCGAAAGAATCAACAACTTTGTAGATATTTCAAAAACCATTTATTCTTATTATAATTATTATTTTAAAATTATTTATTAATATTTTTTTAGATAATTAAAAATGTTTGCAACGCAAATAATGTTAGAAACTTTGGGTATCATGTTTAAAAATTTTGTTAGAGATTGCAACTTAACATTCTAACTCAAATAATTTACTTATCTTTTTTAACAAATATTTAGCACACAATTAAGTTTCTTCATAAAATATACGAATCAGACTATATTGGTCAAACTTATTGTTGAAAATGTGTTCGGATAGTAGCCTAACCGCAGATCGACAGGTCGTTTGCGTTGTTCGCGTCAATCTAGTCTAGACGTTTCTCGTTTGCAATCGTAGGTTAGCAGCAGCATCCGAAGTTGCTGCGGTTGATGCGTCCGTTGCTGCGCGTCCCGGAAAAAGATGAAGAACGATGATGGGTGATCAGTTTCGCAAGGTGGAACAGTTTTCGCCAAAGTCCTCACCTCGGGGCGGTCGCTCCCCGGTCGTTTCGCGTCAGGACTCGTCGGGCACGTTAAAAACGACCATTCTACTGGGCAAGAATCCCTCGATCGTCCCTAGTGGGCCTTTCTATTTATTGAAAGAACCACCAGGTGAGCGCCGAAAATAGTGGACTATACATTACGCATCAAACGGATTATTATTACTGCGCACACGCTTTAGTTTTCTTGCTTTGCTTAATGTTTATCTTTGTTCGTAGGGGAATCTGAACTCACAGGGGCAACGAATTTGATGGCACATTACAACCTCGAGCATTCATATAGTAAATTCAGTGGAAAGAAGCTTAAGGAACAGCTTTCCTCATTTTTGCCTTCTCTGCCTGGTGTGATTGACTCGCCTGGTCAACAAGATAACAGCTCGCTCAGATCTGTGATCGACAAGCCACCCATATGTGGCAAGGAGATTCTGCCACTCACTAGTGTGCAATTAGATGGATTTAGGCTACATCCAGGACCTGTGAGTGTATACAAATGAATGCTTTTATTGGAAAACTTGATTTTGTTTTGCAACAAATTTATAGTTACCGGAACAGTATCGATATGCAAATCAAGCGCCGATCAAAAAACATAAGAATAAACACAAGAAGCACAAGCACAAAGATGGTAGCTTGCCTAACCAGGAAGTGGGGCCGGTAGCCGAGGCTGGGCCCGACACGCACGAGAAGAAACACAAGAAACAGAAGCGACACGACGATGACAAGGAGCGCAAAAAGCGGAAAAAAGAGAAGAAGCGAAAAAAGCAGAAACACAGTCCTGAACATTCTGCGGGCGGGATGACGCCCAGCCAGCACGGCAGCAACTGAACGACATCTTCCGTGTGCTGACTCCAAAGAAGTCACCTATTTCCTCCACGTCCCGCAGAAGTCGTTCGTCCCCGTCATCCAGCTGTTCATTCGTTGTTTTATCGTTTTCACTCATTATTTTTTTATTGAGACGTTCATCCCCGATGCGCCTCAATCCAAAACGCCCGTTCCTCTAATCGCGAGGGTTTTTAAAGTATATTTGTACAGAAAACTAATTCTAACTCAATCTAGAACCTGCTAAGTGGTTGATAAGTGTTAAGTCTTGACTTAAGTTAAGAATGCTAGGTTGTAAGTATACTGGCGAAAATTGCGAAAAGAAGTACAGAAATACATTTGATATTTACATGGATCTGAGATATGATTACTCTTTAATAGCATACAATTATCTGCTGGAATTCAACATCTACGCTGGAATAACAAAGTTCACTTTAAGGAGGATCAGGTCCTGTGTAACGTGCAGTATTTCTTTAAAAACAAAACTAGCATTCTAGTGTGAGATTAATTTGGTTGTCATTTTCTAAGGCAAATGCTCATAACGGCAGTTACATCAATTCAAAGTCTGGTCAACTTACTTAACATGCAACCTTTAAAATAGTTATAGATTTCACCAGAGCAAACAAATTTTCTGGCCACGAATTGAACATCAACAATGAAGCGCTCGTAAACCTTGTGATTGTGTTTCTAGAAACGATGTGTGAATGCATTTGAGTTATTTTGTGGG
>JAODGE020007905.1:0-19318 GCA_027574965.2 Ecitophya simulans
AACCGAACACGCAAATATTTACAACACAACACCAACCTAAATACTATTCATCTAACTCACTTGCAGTTGCATTAAAAGATTATTCGTTGTCAGTTTGCCGTCCACGTGAAGCTTGGACAAGGGTATACCGCAATCTTTATTCATAGCCTCGATGATATCGCGCGTTTGAAAGCATACCGCCTCGAGCGCCGCCCGAATAATGTGCTTCTTGGTAGTGTAGGCGGTCAAACCGCAAATAATTCTGCAATTTCCAAGAACAGCAATGCGAACGAGTGAAAATGTAACCGGAATGAATTACCCTCGAGCGTCCTTGCGCCAATATGGCGCGAATAGTCCTTTAAATGCAGGCACGAAGTAAACGTCGCCGGTGTTGAAGACCTCTTGAGCTAACGATTCGGTGTCCTCCTGGACGTTCTTGATGAGGCCCATGTTGTCACGCAGCCAGTTGAGAGCCTCGCCCGCGGCCACCACGCTTCCCTCCAAGGCATACGTGGCGGGACCGTCGCCGAATTTGTACGCGACGGTCGTAACCAAACCGTGCGTGGATTGAACTCTCTACGAACGAATAAAAACAACATAAACATAGCAACGAGCGGAAAATTGCTTTTTAATCTTCTTACAGAGGTGCCAGTATTGTACAAAAGGAAACATCCGCTCCTGTAGGTGTTCTTCGCTTGGCCGCGATTAAAACAGTTTTGTCCGACTAAGGCAGATTGTTGGTTTCCTAAAATCTAAGCGGAAACTTAGTGTCAACAGCGACGCTCACGCAGCGGCGAGTTTACCCCTGATATCGTTATCCCATTGAGTTCGGTACCTTTAACTTTGCCATAAATCTCTGAACTACTTAATATCTCCGGCAGTACTTTACTGTTAATACTAAACGTGTGCAACAACAGGGGGTCCCAATGTAAAGTCTCTAAGTTCATCAGGAATGTGCGCGAGGCGTTCGTCACGTCGGTAATGTGTATGCCGCCGTTAACGCCGCCAGTTAAGTTCTACAATAAACGACCAAGGTTTCCCACGCGTCAAATCGTTTAGCGGCCTGTTTACCCAAATAATCCACGTGTCAATGGTGCCGACCATACATGTTCCCTTCTTGACGGCGCGCCGTATCGGCCGCTCGTTGTCCATCAACCATTTTAATTTAAATGCACTAAAATACGGCGACACGGGAAGCCCGCAGATCTGCTTGAAGTGGTTCTTGTTGTTCTCCGGCAGCTTGGCGAGGATCTGATCCACCGTCGACGAGGTGCGGATGTCATTCCATACTGCAAATCGAAACAAATAGCGCGCAAAGTTCAAATGCGTGGGACGCGTCTTATCGGCGACGTGAAAGCGCCATTGCATTATTGATAAGAACGCCATTTACGTAATGTATTTACCAATTGCATTGTACAATGGCTCGCCACTGAGTGGATTCCACACGACCACCGTCTCACGCTGGTTCGTCACGCCGACGGTGGCGATGTCGCTCACGCTGCACTTTTCGGTGACTTTAGAGATGCACGTCTTGATGGCGTTGAGGATCTCGAGAGGATCCTGCTCGTGCCATCCTTCCTGCGGCACGATCGGATTGATGTCCACGGCGTGCTCGTACAGCTCCTTGGTGTGCTTCGCCTTGAACACGCAGAACTTGATCGTGCGCGTGCCGGCGTCGATGACGCCGATCAGCGGCTCCTTGCGATCGCCCGCGCCCGACATGGTGACAACTCGCCGACTGGCTGATACCGTCGGCGGGACGCGTTGATTATACCTACAGCCAGTAAAAAAATAAACCGACGCGTTTTAAACACAAAGTTCAATTAAGCGATAGGAACAGATTAGATTTGCGCCCGCCGCGGTCTACGAGTAAACAAATAAACGCATCTGCGATTAGATTTTGTCGACGTTATGGTAATATTCACGATCGGTGAAAGTTTGGGAATTAGTAAATGAGTTTTCCAAGCCAATCGGTAACAGCCGATCGAAAACAGGTTCCGATCAAGGTAACTTATGCAACGTTTACAACTTATACGAATTCACGATCCACCGATTCACACTCACATACATTTCTAGTTTGACCAAAGTCTACACATTGATCCGCTGTTTTGTTTTTGTCGGCGCACACGATGAACACCAACATACAATTAATACGCCCCTGTTTATCACCTGATGCAATTAGAACAAAACTCAAACGAATTGTTTAGGTGGACTGAAGGTCGTCGCATCTTCAAACGCATTCTTTGGCACGCCAACTTGGCGATCGCCTGTTTGATCTAGTTACAGCGATAGTATTGCCATGACATGTATTGATACACTTGAAATTATAATTTTTACTTATCATGCAGTCATGCATATGCATTTACTTTACAAAAAAAAAGTTATTTTTAAGGCAAAGTCATAACATCAGTCCAAAAAACATGTACTCACTTAAATGTAAGGTAATAGATCACTCTGGTCACAACAGATTGATCACTTTAGAATAGAGAGGCCTTTGATCCTTAGAGTGCCAAAGGAATCTGCAACGTGCGGTCATTGGCAACATGACAGTCACCAGGTGATTGTTACAGTGATGAGATCGTGCATCCTTTTCAATGTTCGCTTGACTACATTTGACTACTTGTATTAGGCTACTTCCTGCAAAAGAAAAAAGTTTCTCGATTATTGAAAAATGTGATAACGAAATGTAATGTTGAGAAAACACAGTATACTTTGTCAGTCGCGTGTAACGTGATTTACCTGTAACGCACGTTCGTGCACGTGATGCATACTTTATGAAAAAAGATACAATAAATACACTTATTTTATGGCGAAATTGCACGTATGGGCACTTATTGACAGTTATATAACCTCAAAGCGCAAACATGTGACGATTTCCGGAGAGCGTAGTTAACGTAATTGCGCTAATCGATCAGTATCGATCACGGCGCGCGCAATACGCTCGCGTCGCGCTCCGCGATTTAAATTTACGAAAATTACTTATCGTAAACATAATTGCTGTCAACGATCGGTCGGCGCTTGACGGGCCGGCACTGCGACTGCAGGATTTGGTCAAGGTTTAGCGAGAAGGAACGAGTTTGCACGATCTATATGTGCACGAAAGGTAATGGAGAACTTTAGTTGTCACTAGATGGCGTTGTTGCACAAGTTAACGGTGAGTTACTACTCATTTATATTAGTAACACTCGAAGTAAAAACAATATCTCTTGTTATTTAATTTATTCCTGCACAAAGATAAACGGTACACCCTAATTTCAAATACGACAATAGAAAAACACGTAAATTTTAACGAAATTCAGTGATAAAACGTCTTGGCACTTGTAAATAACTCCTATTAAATTTATTTTACAATATCTACAGTGTTGATACAGCAATATCGATTAAAATTTAACTAAACAAATTCTATTAAATATTAATATAGAATTATTTGTAGTTAGCAATAAATATTTAATTCAAATATTTCCAATGTACAATAATCCTTTTTTTTTCATTTACATCGTGTAGTAAAAAGTTCTGTAGTTCATTTATTTTACGTGTTAATCGGAGCACCACACCCAATAATTCTTACAATATTAATATAAATATTTGGACGTCACAGTTCTTACTCTCCCTTCTTAATACCACTCTTCATTCTTCTTCGCTACGGCACACGAACGTGGCAGACTACTCCGCGTCGTCGTCGGAAAATGCGTCTCATTTGAACAAATGTAAGACAAATTCTCTTGGCACGAATCGAATGTGTGCGTGCGTCCGGCTTCGTGTCGAACATCTCGACTTCCTAGTACTTATACGAAGTGTCGAAATTTTAATTGAGCGATATCGTGTTCTTTTTACAAGTCTTCTCTTTGGTATTAACGCTATATGAAGTTATACATTTAACAACGAATTAGTGAATAATTACGTTCAGAAAGCTTATTTTACATTAATCGTAACTCATTGAAATAAACAACGCCGATCTAGAAACGAATCAACGCAGGCAAATAAAGTAACACGAACGGACTTAATTAATCGAGGAGCTGGATGGGAGTCGAAGGACGTCGCCGAATATGATTAACAAATAAATGGCCTGGCGTCAACGAAGATGCGCGTGCGAGCGCGCCGCGTTTCCTCGAAGACTTCAGCTAGAGAGTCGTCGTTCAGAGCAAATCGTCCTGCGCGCCGATGTGGTCTTTATCTTTGCGCTTCATGGCGGCCAGCATCGAGGCGGCTTTGTAGTTGATCGGACCGTAGGATCGGTAATCGACGTCTGCGTAATCCAAGTCGCTGAACTCGGTCTGGTACGGCTGCAAACGAAGCGGCGCAATTAATAATACTCCCGACCATTCAGGACGCGCGAATAAAGAAACGAAGAAAATAAACGCCGCCGATGTAAACATTGCGCGAACTTTTCGCCAAGCCAAAATATTGCTTCATGATCAGGCGGCTACCGGCGGCAGGCGGCAGGTCGGGCTAAAAAAAAAGTCGGGCAAAAAATATTGGGCGCGTGATAAGCGCGGTGTCGCATTAGCGAAATGATGTGTAAGAAAACACATCAAAAGAAAGGAATTTTTATCTGCGAAAAAGTGGCGCAGTTTATGCGAGGCGGCGTCGACCAAAATATACACATTACTTATATTTTTTTTGCGTACGCCCGTCCCACTGCGCTACTTATTGACAAAATATAGCGGAAAATCGTAAAACACTGGGCGAAAAGTTACAGGCTCGAATTTAGTCCTTATGAGTCACTCAAACACCAAACTTGGAAACCACATGTTTGCGGAACGTGGTGAGTTAGTAAGCAGGCAATGAATAAATTTGCTCTTGAAAATTTACAATTATTCACTGTTTAGACAACTACGCGTGGCGTGGAAGTTGATAAAGTCTGGTCGTGAGAGAAAAGAAAAAAAAACAATCAGGATCGAGTTACCTTAATATTTAGAAAATATAAGTATCACTTGTAGTTGTCGGTACCCCATTCGTCTAGAACAAAGTGAAAACGTTAACCCTCCGCATCCATCGGGCCGCCGCTCGCTTGCGATATAATTGTATATTTTTTGGGAGCAAATATTAGATGAGATGGCAGGCGCCAATTGATTCGGTTAGCGAATGACTTATTAATGGGCAAACCTTTCGTAATTCGGTTAATCCTAAACGTTGAGTCGTGTTAGTAGCAAAACTAATTGTTAGACGTCGATCTCCTGGCCGACATCGTTGAATTGAAGCGTTGCGTATTCAGTCTTGGCCTTGCCGGGCGCCTTGTGGTCGCGCGCCTTCGACGCGTCGCCGCCGCCGCCGCCGCCACCGGAGTCTTTGGCCTTCTTGCCGTTCGCCTTCGGTGGCATGTCCAGGTCGGCGTAGACGACACCGTTCGGCCGCGGCAGCGAGCCGTGTGCGCTGACCACCGGCTGCGGATACTGCAGCTGCACGGAGTTCTGCACGTTCTCCTGGAACTGCACGTTCTCCTGGTAGTCGCCGGGATGGCGGAGCAGCAGCGGGCCGTTGGTCTTCTGGTGGTGGTGATGCTTGTCGCGCTTGTGGCGCGCGGCGGAGTGACGACTGTCGGGGTAGTTGGGGCCCAGGTCCGAGATGTAGCCGTTGCGCATCAGGTTCTCTTCGTGGATGTTCTTGATCGGCTGGAAGTAAGACTCGGCCGTTTGGAACTTGAAGCTGTGGCACTTCTGCAGCGGTATCTGAAAGTGTTTCTTCGGCTTCGCCTTCGACGTGAACGACTTGCTCTTGCTAATCGGCTGGTCTTGGAAGAGCGAGCGCGGGATGAGCTTCATGTGCTTCTGGTGCGGTATCGTGGCTGAGTATTGTTGATGGTTCGGCGTTAGTTGCTTGAGATGCGGCGTGGTTAACGTATAAAAAGCATTCTGAAAGGTTCAGCGCACGACTGATTAGTGGCGCGCGAACGCAGCTAATAAGCCGACGGACGGGAAGAATGAGAACATGATTGGAATTTAATCTTATCTTCTTGCCGGCGTGCACGTCGAGCCGCGTCAATATCTCGTCGAGTTATTCGTTTCTTGCGTCAGCACGCAAAATGCATCATCGCCGCGCGTCGCGGGCGGTGGGCGGAAAAGATTAAATTCCTATTCGATTGCGAAGTTAGAAACGAAAAACAAAAAGCACACACCTTCCGGTTATTATCGGCATTATTTGCGTGATTAATGGCATTCCACTTGTTTTGTGTATCCAATAAAGGCATTTTCGGTACTCGGTTGACATGCTCGACGGGGGCGGGAAGCGGCGGCGGTGCGGAACGCGCGACCGCAGGAATTTCATCATCCGCCGCCGCCGGCGCGCGCGTCTCCTCGTCGACCCTGCACTTTTTCGTCGCGACCGCCGCGGACGAGTTCGGCGCATCGCGACTGCCTTCCACGTTCGCGTCGATGTTGTTCAGCGAGCTGTTGCTGCGATTCAGCGACGTCTGGCTCAGCGCTCGCTGCACCAGCGCGCAGCTGTTCAACGTGAGATCGGACTTCGCCGCGCTCGCCTTGAGCCTCGCCTGCAGCTGCTGGTGCAGCGCGCCCTTGGGACTCTCCACCTTCGGCTTGACGAAATTCGGGCTCACCTTCGCCGTCGGCGCGTGCCGCCCGACTTTCGGCGTGACGTCGCTGATCTTCGGCAGGAATTTCGCGACTTTGCACGCGCCCGATTGCCGCGCATCGATTTTGGGCATTTCCGCCGATTCCTTAGCCCCGGCTGGCGTGGATTTACGAACGCGTGATTGCGTGATCGAGGCCTCGCGTTGGCAATTTGGCGACGACGTCTCCGGGGAGGCGGCGGCGTTGTTTTGAGCGACGCACGCGATTTTTCCCAGCGAAGCGGCGCGCTTGTGCTTGGGACACAGCGCGCGTTCGGATAACGACTCGGCGGAATTCTGCGCGTCGTCGTTTTGTTCGAGAATTTGTATGCTATCGGTTAGCTGCTCGAAAGCGCCCTCCGCGTCGTTCGTCGGCGTCGGCTGACGCACCGATTTGTTCGCGGACGACGTCGCGCCCGGCGCGTGCACCTTCGGAATGGCATAAACGATGGGTCGTTTCTTCGCGTGCTTCTTGCAGCGCATCGAGTAGAACGTCGGCGAGTAGCATTTGTGTTTTTTCATCTCGAGCGAATTGAAACGTTTATCGTCGGCGTCGTCGGCGCGCGGATTAATTGCGCTCGCATTAATATTGTCTAAGCCCTCCGAAAGGTTTATGCCGGAGGCGGTGCGTCGTACGTCCGACGGGCGCGGCGCGCGCGCCTGATTGAACGGATTAGAAATCATAAACGGATTCGCGTTGACGGTGCTAAATGGGTTCGGCAAATTGCTAAAACTTCGCACGCGGCTGTAGTAGTTGAAGGGATTTATTTGCGGATTCGTGCGGATCGCGTTCGCCGCATTAGCGCCCGCGCTTCGGTGGCAGTCGCGAGGCAAATTATAGAATATCGACGGCACGAAGTGCAGGTTCGGGCTGGAGAATTGCCTAGGCGCCGGCATGTGACAGAAGGAGGGCCAGTGGCCAAAGCCGGCGAAAGTGTTCGGATACATGCGATACGTTTGGAAGCCGTGGAATGATTGATTGCGCTGGATTTTCTTTTGATTATAGGACGGCTGGCTGGCGGTGGCGATAAGCGATTTCGTCGACGGCGAGTACGGTATGGCATTGCCTTGCATTATCGGCGAAATAACAGAAACCGGCTGCAAAATAATAAAACACAGTCGAAAATAAAAAAAAAACAAAGCGCGAATTCGGCGCGAGCGCAAATAAATCGAAATACGCACAAAGGCACGCGCACACAACGAAAACAAAACAAAAATTAATGCAGATCCGTAGCGAATTACGCGTGCGCACGAAACGTGACAAAATTTAACGCCGCTCCAAACATCATGACCAATAAATGCGCGCAACTAATAGATTATCATATTCAGCGGTGAGACCGCCAATATCCGGCAATAAAACGACTGGTAAATTTACTGCCGTGCACGCGTTGCAGGCAACATTGCAGAGCACAATGCGCAATGCGAAATGCTAACGTCGTAAAAATTTACATGCCCAAGACGCGTGTGTTGTGCGGCGCGTACGTACTTTATTCGGCGGATTCTGCATGCCGTGGAACGGGAGGTTTTCGTAGAAGCCGTTGTCCGGATCAGTAAGGGGGTCTGCTGAACCGCCACCCGGTGGAGCAGCCCCCAATCCCCCCTTATCTTGTGTAGAGGACGGGTTCGGCGCTGAAACATTAAACGGCCAGATTAAAATCACGTTCGGCCCGATATCCGCGCATCATCGCCGGCGAATCGTTTCGGTCGGTAAAATTTGTTTCGCGCGCCCCGCGCCACCGCCATCAAACGAACGTAAATCGGAACGCATTCGCCGAATGATCCATATCTATTGTTTCGAATACGTATGCCGAACACATAGAGGAGTGCAGCGAAATATAGAAAATAGTAAAAACCGAAACGAATGCGTTGTGCGCCGAAAGTAAAGCAAACAAACGGGCACGGGCAGGCAACGCGCGAATAAATAATGCATGGGGGCAGATAGCGCGATGTGGACGCGCGCCTCGGCCGTGGGAAGGGCTGTAAAAAATGTAGGCACTTACGGAGTCCTGGCTTCTTTCGCTTCCTCGACGCGGCAACAACATCCGCCTGCGTGGGACTACTCGGGGCGTCTTTAAACTTTTTAAACGTCACAACTATAAACGCGTGCGAGGCACCAGAACACAAACAAAACTTTTACAACTCGAGCAAACAACGTCGAGCCGAACGGAAACAATCGAATAAAATTAAATGAACACCTCAACTCTGCACTTCCTCGCCGATCGCCTCGCAACTTAATCCCGGATTATTATGCGGTGCCGAGGCCGAGGAAGTGCAGTTTGAGGAAAGCATAAAGATTAAAGATTACCTCCCGCCGAGCCTCGGTACACTCCGAACGGCAGCGCGTCCCGGTCGTGCTTCAGTCCCAGCCACTCTTTCAGCTTTTCTAATCTCTCATAAACTTTATGCCGACTCCTGGCGTACGGCGCGCGATGGCCCGGCTTCGCGGCCACCGACGTCGTCTTGTACGGGTCGCCGGCTAGGGGTGTCAACTGGCTCAAGCTGTGCATCTTGTTAACATGCACCAAAACGCCCGGCTTCAGCGGCCACTTCGTACCTGAGGTGTCCGGCGACTGGCCGTCCGGTCTGGTCCGAAGCAAAATAAAACGTGGCAAAATACAAAAGTCGCAGCCAAAACTTCAAACGCTTTCCAACCACCCAACCGCCATACTTATCTCCATGTAGATTGCACAAGCACACACGTAGAGGAGAAAGGAAAAGCAGCATAATTTGCGGTACGCAAAAATTACCCCGTAACCTTAATCTTAGCATGCTTAGATTGTTAGTTTTCAACTACCTTGTCGACCCAAATATGTTACTCTACCGCAAGGCACGAGAGGAAGTCCTAACACGTCGGGACTTTGAGTGCAGAGGAACCTACGGAGTTATTTCAGCCTTGAGTTAGTATCCAAACTAAATCCCCGCTGCGCCGTGCGAGCGCCCTGCTGGGCGATCGTAAAGTGTCGACCTGCGAGATATTGCGCGAGCGCCGAGACGGCTAATTGATTAAAGTAATCGCGCAGAGCCGCGCACGTTCGCAGTCGCCAACATCTCGAATCCATTGCAAATTGAACAATGCATCCAGTCGTACTATTGTGCAATACTAACTTGTGATCGAAACGAAAAGCTACGAAAAGTGCGAGAAGCTGTTCAACGAAACCCGAGAGAAAGCGTGAAAGAAAAATCGCGTCCGGCTGTGTCAACTGCAAGCTCATTTTCGAGGTGTGCTCGGCAAATACGAGTGCTCAAGAACATCAAATATGGTTTGCGACATCAAAACACTTAAGCTTACCTGCGACCACAAAAGTGACAGACAAATGAAAAGTGGAGAAACAAGCTCGCAAACCAAAGTGTGAATGCGGTGAATCAGTGAGTCAACAAGCTTGAAATCATAGAAAAGAGCACAAGTGAAAACGTCACTGAAGTTGCTATTGCACAAAAAGTTTATCGACAGAATGGAAATTAATAGTTCATAGCCGTGTTGTAAAGTGAAGGCTTCTAATTGGCTAATTTCTTTTTTTTTTTTTTGAAAAGCACATTGACCCCAACCGGCACAACGCGCTCAACATTTTTTAACGCATGCTAACTAATTATAGTTTTCTAGTCGGTCGATGTGATATTACGGTCGCTAAATTGCAGATAAATAATACAAATTCGAGTTGATCTCGGCGCGATAGCAACACATTACCGAAGTTAGCACGCCCAGAAGATCTCGATCTCGAAACATTCGTTAATAATTTTTGGGTTAACTACATCCCGCTTCCATGCGCAGATTGCGCCGATAGCGATCAAAGTGCGTTTGCTTCGTCGGCAAGTTGAAAATACTGTGAGGACACTTACTTTTCGCGTTCTTCCATTTCAACCGCGTTAGTATCTATTGATGGGGATGCGTAGAACATTAGTCGAGACACACGACAATTATTGTTGAAAGCCAAACGTGCGAGAGACGACCAGCGACTTACATTTGTTGTTGGCGCGCTTCCTGCGACAGACGAGCCAGATGATGATGCAGATCACGATCACGAAGAAGATGAGGCAGACGACGATGGCGATGATGAGAAAGATGTTGTTGTTGGTGAACTGCTTCCACCAGGGGATGACGCCTACAACACGAGCGCGTTTTATAGTCGTCGAATGCGTCCGGCGCCGCGTTTGCATTGTGCGCATAAACAATGACGACGGACCGGCCGCCAATCGCCGAAACCAGCGAAACGAATGATGCAACAAGTGCCGAAATTAAACGGCCTCTCTCGGGGCGCGCGTCGACGAAAGGAGCACGAGAACCCAGGAGAAAAGTGTGTACAATGTGAGCGTGCTGAATGATCCCATGTGCATGCATTGGCGCAGACGAAGAAATTTGCTTCCGGCTTGGATTGGATTTGTATCTTTACCTGGCACTCCGATTTGACTACTTTGCTCCTGGTACGCTACACATGAAACATCAACAGCGTCTCGTCACTAAGCTAGTCGCTATGTTGGAGAAGGGGGCGGCGGGCGTGCGTCCGCCCGCACGAGGCAAATGTTTTCGTTTCGCTTACCGGTGACGTCGCGTTCGCATGCCGAGCTAATCCCCACTGAGTTATTCACGAAGCACTGATACGTCCTGAAGGAATCGACGCTCGAATCCAATTTCAGATAGCCCTTCAGGCCGCGCCGGACGAGCGCGCCGCCCTCGACCGAGTCGTTCTCTCCTTTGATTTTCCACGCGAAGGTCACTTCTTGGGGGTTCGCGTGCGCCGTGCACTCGAGGGCCGCGCCGCCGTCGAACTCCGTCGTCTCGATGGTGCAGCTGGGCGCGTCTGGACGCAGAGACCAAACAAAAGCCAGCGGATCGAGACGCGAGCGCGCGCCGACGGGCACTCACATTGCACGTTGAGATAGACGTTCGTCGTTTCGTTGCCGTGGCGGTTGGACGCTTCGCAGATGTATTTGCCGGAAGCCGAGCGCGGCACGGCGCCCAGATTCAAGATGTGGCTCTTGACGATCGGCTCGACGGAGCCCTCCTGCCGCCAGACGTAGCTGAGCGCCGGATGGCCCTTGCCGCCGCAGATCACCTTCTCGGGCTTGTGGTTCTCCACCACGGAGACGACGCGATTGGAGACGGTGAGGTTCTCGGGCGGATCTAATCAAATTTTTTACGATAAGTGCTTGCTCGACAGTCATCCGGCGGGTACTCACAGTCGACCGCCATCTCAATGGTCGAATTAACGCCGGGCCCGATGCCGTTGCTGGAACTTTGGCAAGTGTAATTGGAAAGCGGCGCGGTGCGGTCGAGCATTTGTCCCGGCCACGCGGTCATGTTCCACACCTATTAAGAGTCGAATTCAATCGGATCAGTTAGCTACGCGATCGCGACGATCCGCCGTATGCGCACCAGGGTGGACTCGATGGATTCAAAGTCGTTCTTGCGTACGTCGGCGGGCAGGTTCTTGTTGGTCACGTAGTACAGCGGGTCGTCGTCGACGTCGAGCAGATGCCCGTCCTTGTACCACGTCACGGAGCACATCGGCGAGCACTCGACGCGGCACGTCAGCGAGACGTTCTTCGCCGTCATCAGCACGCCCTGGTAGGAAGGCAGGTTGCGTATGAACGCCGGCGGCGCGTCCACGTTGATGAACTTGCTGGCGGGCTCGCTGCGCCCGCCCTCGTTCGAGGCGATGCACGTGAAATTGCTCTTCGTCTCCAGCAGCACCGGCGAGATGGTCCAGTTGGCGGTGACGACGTCGGGCACTTGGTACGTGCCGCGATACCACAGGTAGGTGATGTTTTCCGGCCGGCCCGGATGCTCGACCGAACATTCCAGCGTGACCGAGGCGGTCTTGATGACTTTCGACGGCGCGAATCGCAATCGCGCCGGCTTGGGCGGATAGTAGACGATCAGCTCGGCCGGGTCGGATTCCGGGCCCCAGCCGGCCGTGTTCATGCCCTGGCAGGTGTAGTTCCCCGCCATGCCTTCGACCACATTCTGCAAACTGATTAGGCTCGGGTCGACCTCGCAGAACTGACCGCCGCCGTCTTCGCCGGACGCGTAGGCGCCCTCATCGCAGTCGGGCAGCTCCTTCAGCAGCGCGCCGCCCAAATACCACCTGACTTTTAATAAGGTCGACGGGTTGCCGGACGTCACCGCGCACACCAGCGTCACGTTCGCCTGATCCTGCACCTTCACCGGCGTTTGCGGATCCATTATCACCTCGACGCTCGGCGGATCTGAAAACAAAAAAAAAAACGCAGCGTCAGAGAAGCGACGGGCGCCAATAATGATCGATGCGGCGCACATTCAACGTTGAGATAAATCGTCTCTTCGGATTCGGTGGAGCCGACCTCGTTCTTGCAGGTGCACGAGTACTCGCCCATGTCCTCGCGCGACACGTTCTGAATCACCAGCGGGAGGTTCTCGATCGTGCCGCCCGCGTACTTGGGGTTTTTCGCGATGGTGAGGTTCTGGCCGTTCCTCGTCCTGCAAACGCAACAAAAAGGCGCACGATGAAAGGCGCGACGCCGAAGGACGCACACGAACGCATTTACCAAGTGACGCCGGCGAGCAGCATCGGGTTGGAGATGTAGGTGCAGAGCATGATAACGTTGCCCGACTCCAGGGTGGTGATGTTCGGCGGCGACACTTGCACCACCGGCGGATCTGTTGAAATCGCCAATTAATAGGCGCCCGCGATAACGGCGCGTCGAAGCGCAACGGCCGCGGAACGATGCGCTTACAATAGACGTCGAGGGCGCGCACCTCGTGCAGCGGCGGCTCCTGCTGGTTCCGCATCACGCTGTTCTCGGCGTAGCAGTGGAAAGCGTTGCCGTTCTCGTAACGGCTCGCTTGGAATATGAAGCTGCTTTTCGTCGTAAAAGTTCCATCACGCTGGCGGGCCGACAACGCAAACAGAACGAAAAAAGCGCACGAAATTTAATATTTTCTTTTATCTACGACACGAGCATGATTCGCTTTTTACAGCCGGCGACGCCATTTTCTCTCTTTTTTTTTCTTTCGGCGCGCGAACGGTCGCATAACCCAGGAATGTTCTGCGCAATAATTTCGAAACTGAACTTAACGAATAAAAGTCTTGGAAACGAAGCGTTCGGCCTTTCAGGCCTTCGAATGATAAAAATCGCGTCCTAAGTGTGTATGGCACCGTGACCGGAAATGAAAACTTTCCCGCTCGATGTAAATGTCGCGCGCGAATAATATATTATTCGCATTAAAAAAAAAACCTGCGCGATGCGAAGTTGTCAGTTGCGCCGACGAAGGGGAGGGAGCGCCGCCGACTGAATTTCCTATTTATTGTCCTTTTATTTCCCGACAGCGCCTTCAGCGGCAGCGACGCGGCAAAGAAGCGCGGCGCAAACGATTTCCCCCCTTCGGCGGGCGCGTCCGTCCCCCGCGTCTCTTTGCCGAAGCCGCTTTAAAGTGACGGCAGTGCATGGGAAAGGAGGGCCGGCGCGCCCGATTCGAGGAAAATTTATTAGTCGTTGCCGGGAGGAAGCCGCCGCAACTACATATCTTATTAACTGCTCTTAAACAGTAATTACCGCAGACGCGCCCCGTAGGGCCCGGCGCCTTCTTTACGGCCCGTAAAATTTCGAATTTCTACTTGAATCTACAACAATCAAACTCATAATCAACTAACAAAAATAATTCGTTAGAAAATATCGCAAAATTCTGTCATGTGATAGAAAAAAAAACTCTCCCCAGCTTTGGAAAAAAATTTTCATTTAAAATTACAACNTAAAATTTTGCCTGAAAGTAAAAAAAAGGAGCAAAATCTTCCCCAGTATCAAAAGGAGACACGTCCGATATACTTACGTTCTGAATTACTTTCGTCACTAATGGCTGTTTGAGCGTCGGCGTGTAACAAAAGAGGACGAACGTTAATTAATTAACCAGCACGAAATTAGAAGCGATTCCGGCCGGTTGCAGCGCGTCGCCGCTTGCGTAAGGTCAAGGAGAGCGACATAATTTAACGCGGAATATAAATTCCTGAAAGCTGCACACAAATTACTTCAATAAATCTAAATTATTATATCGGAAGCGCCGCGAGGCCGCCGCAGCGGCTCCGCTCGTCGGGCTCGTGCAGCGGCCCGGGCGAGAGATTCGGCCCAGATTCCGAGGCGCAAGAAGCCGACGGCCAACACGTTTCAATATTATGCATGCATGCCCGGATTTACGAGCGGCGCGCGGCTAATTTAGAAAACGCGATGAAACCTCAAGACCTCTTGACCGCACCCAGACGACAACCTAATTGCGAACAAGCTCGCGCACAATCAATAGCGAAAGCACCGCTGGGAATTGATGGAAATCGTGTTAATAAAAGGCGAGACCGGAAAAACGTCTCGCGTGCCAGACGGACGTAAAATAGCAATATGATGGCAACAAAAAGGCGAAAGCGTGCGCGCGTAATAAAATCAAGAACGCTTGTACGCGACGAAGCGATACGCAGACGACGACGACGTGGAAAACACGAGGCGCGCAGAAACTTAATAAAGCGTCCTCGTCCTCGTCCTCGTCGTGACGCGCTCCGGATGCCACACTTATGATGAGACGCAATAATACGAATTCGGACCGGCCGCGGGCTAAGACGCCGCCGACATGCGAAACACGATAGGGGAGCGACGCGCAAAAACACACCCCCGATCAGAAACCACCGCCGGGTTGGATTCTTCGGCACGGCCGAGTATCGGGACGCCCCTGGGCGCGCTTTATTAAACGCACTCAACACTCACCACCTTCTGCGGCTCGGTCTGGATGAACTTCGGGTCGGCGATGATCTGGCTGCCGTTCAGCCACTTCACGTCGGCCGCCGGCCGAGCGCCGAACACGTCGCAGATGAGCATCACGTTCGAGCCGGCCACCACGTGGCCGATCACGCCGCTCAGCTCGATGCCGGTGGGCTTCACTGCAAACGCGAGCAAAACGCCGATCAATCGCGCGCTCGCAACTTGTTGCGCAAAAAACCGACGCGATCGGCGCGATTTATCGCGCGGCGATAAATAACGCGCGAAATATTAGCGATTCGTCTTTAACGTCGTTGCGTTGGCCCGCGGGTCGGCGCGTTATTAATCAATATTAACGGCGCCGTCTGACGGAGAGAGATTTTTCAGCCGAGGAATTATTCAAACAATTTACCTCCGCACATACCGAAGCTCCCCCCATGCCCTATAAGTGCTTCATGAATAGATGATTTATGCGTCCATTTATAAAATAGTTATCGTGCACGCGCCCGGCGCATCCGCCTGCATACAGTGCGCGCGCATCGCGATCGCCGTTCGCATCATTAATCCAAATCAGCCGCATCGATCATCACGAAAATTCGCGTCGATTATTTATATGCTCGTTCGCCGCGATGTCGTCGACGTAATGCGCGATTACCCAATTTTAAGTGCGCGCGCGATTCGACCCTCGGAACGACTCCACTCTAGCACTTCGCAGGGCGTAGCTGGCAAGAAGGCAACGCAACCTGATAGTAGCACGCGTTCGCGGCGCAGATAAAGTCACCCGAGGAAAACGTTTTATTGGCGACAACTACGCTTATTCATTATTAACTCATTTAGTCAACCGAGCCGAGTTATTACGTCGCGTTTTATTGGTTCTCGGCGGCGGAACTGTAAATGAAACGGCGCACGATGCAAACGGCTTTTAATCAGGCCGGAATAATAGAATCGTGGAAACATTGCGCGCGCAAAATTGCGGCTCGAGTGGACTGTTTCGCGTCGCGTCGCAAAACTCCGTCCGCACGTCGCGGCATAATTATGATGCGCAAATATTTGAAATGCAAACGCTCGCAAACGTTAATCGATCGAATGACTAATCGGCTCGTCCGATAACAAGGTAATTACGTGTGGCCGGTAAAAGCGCGCGTTCTGCAGGTGCAGGTGAATATTTATCGGGCAATGAATACAAGATGAAGCGTTTCCGCCAGTTATTTAGCGCCGTTTCATTGTCGAATCGCTCGCGCGAGTAATCGGTTTCGAATTCGCGCCGCGCGCGTCGAAAGTTACGCGAAACAGTTGTGAGCGGCGCGTCAACAACAAAAATGCGCCCGCCGACGACGCTAATTGAGCGATAACGTCGAGCGCGCGACCCGAGGCGTTAATTACGAACGGCGGGCGTTTGTCAGCGAAAAATTGCGATGCACCGCCAGCCGCCATCCGCGCGAACACAATTTCGGACACAACAACGAAAATATGCCACGCTCACCGTTCACGTCCGCCGTCATCCAGGCGACGATCGGCTCGTCCATGGCGGCGCTCTCCACTCGGCATTCGAACTTGGCACCCAAATCGCCGCGGGATAACGCGAACTGCAGCTTGGACGTGCCGGTGCCGGTGCCATCTCCGTTCTCGTGCGACGAATACGGCGCTGAAAGTAGATAGGACAGCGCGAGGTGAATGCAAATGCCAACGAAACGAACACAAAACAATGAGAGATCGTCGAAGGACTTTTCCAGAAACGTCTCGCACGCAAACAAACGTCAATATTCCGACTACGTAAAAAAACTAACAACGAATTTCATTCGACCGGCGTTTTTGTCCATATTAGGCTTGATTGATAATCATGCACGTCATGGTTTTTCGATAACTGAAACTTCTTACAATTCTAGAGAATTTTAAACACTAAATATTTTTCAAACTTTATCCCAGACATTTTACGCATTTTCGGTAAAACGGGTACAACATATGAGTGATATTAAAAACAGAAGACTTATGTGAAAAGCACATTCTTTAAACACATGTCTAGAGCTGCGCGTCTTGGCAAAGCGAGGCGTTTGTCAGTGCGTTTCGTACACTTTGTATGATTGCCGAGAAGGCACCAAGAACGAGAATGCGTCCGAGGAAAAAGGAAATTGAGTCGAGTGTCCCGACGCTTTTCCGGCGATTCGGTGCGCCGGACAAACGTCGCCATAACGCAGCCGAGAGACAAGTCGACTCCCTCTCGGCGGACATTTGAATACAAACGTAAGACGCGCCGCGCGAGTGCACTCAGCAGGACTGCTGATTTATACGTCGACATTTAGGAAACTTTATACAAACATCGTGCGGACGCGGTCCGCCGGCCAGCGTCCAATAACGAAGGGCGCACATGCGAAATGTTAGTTTTCCGACGGGGGTTGTTGGTTTAGTGCCTCGGAACGGCGTTCGGCAACCCCTTTTTATAAATTGCGCGCTTCCATCATCGCGATGACTGTCATAACCTTCGGCACGGAGCAAAAAATTTGTGAAAAATTAAAATAAAAATGTCACGACATCGAGACGTAGCCACGTCGAAACATAAATGTTGAAATTAATAATTTAAATTATTTCAGAAAAAGGTGGGTGAGATCAGTTCGACATCTGACTTGATCAACAAATTTTTTTTTAAACAGATGCACAGAATTAGTTTGAAAATAATATTTTGCAAGTTAAACAAAATAAAAGTTTTAAGTATAGAAACAATTTTGTAACACTTTTTGTAATAATATTTTTGTATTTTTCCATCTTCCTGCACTCCGTCCTACTCCTAAAAAAATAATTAAAGAAATTGCCGGGAAAGAAGAACTTTACCAAGTTACACAGTTGACGGGAACAAAAAAGAAAGTGTTGACTGTAACATGAACCGAGAAACTTTAATGCGTCTGGATGTTTCTCCAGTTTATCGTATTATTACACAGAAAGCAATGAAGTGAAACGAAGTTGCAACGCAATGCATCGTCTTTGATGTTAGGAAATTTACAAGTTTCGACAGCGACGGCGACAATGTCGCAGCAGAAAAACTTATTCAATTTACATCACGCAGTCGCAAACAAATAATTAACGGTGACAGAATTAAAATTACTTTCATTCATTCGCACATTTCGCCAATAAAAAAAAAGAAACAGACAGAACGACTCCGTTAGCAAAGAATAGACAAGTGGACGCAAAAAAAGAAGCATTAAGTTTTTCCGCGTCGGGAAAAATGCTCGCAATCCTTGCTCTCGCGCCGCGTTGAAGTGGTCAGGAGGGAGGCGCGGATACAAGACATCATTAGTCTTTACAATGCGTCCATCGGCTCGCGAGCATCGTGTTTTGTCCCTGAGTAACAACTTCATTAGATAGCGTAATTAATTAACGAGCGGCAAACAGAAGAGTGCGCTCCGTTTCCTCGGACCGACGGGTTTTTAGTTACTAAAGTTCTCGCTAATGATTAAAGAGGAAAATAATCACTAAACTCGGATGGTGAATGGAGCGTTCGCTCTCACGCGAGAAAAATGATCAAAGGGCGGCGTTAAGAACCTACTGATAACTACGACCTACGACGATGCGTCGCCGCAATTAAAACGTTTACGACATACTTTGAATTGGAGAATTACGCACGGCAGCCGAAATCACCTTTACGGTCCTCGACACTGATAACGCGGACGAGCGCGACGCCCTCGACGAGATTCGCAACCTTTTTCGGAAAGGAGCAAAAACAGATTCGATTAGTTGCGGCTGGCGGCGGCCTAGGACCCACTTTCATTACGCGCGAAGGCGGCGGCGCGTCGCACGCACGAAAAAAAAAGGTGTGCCGCCTCCGCAGGCATTCTTTTCAAGTCTCCCTTTCGCCTTCTGCCGTCTTGCCGATGGCGACGCGATGTTATGATTGTGAACGCGAGGGACTGTAATTGCAACGCGCTGTTTTATTATTTCTCGTGCGGCCGCGAGGGCGGCGCGGCGCGGGCGGCAATTTATCGCCACCTCGCGGCCGCAAAATCGATGCGCGCCAAGGTGGAGAATGAGGAATTCGTCGAAATGCGCGGCGCCCTTTGTGTCGCTACCGCC
>JAODGE020007932.1:0-11170 GCA_027574965.2 Ecitophya simulans
CCGCCGGGCGTTTGGCAATTTTTGCAGCAACGCGCCGCGCTCTTAATGCTCGATTTATTTATCAATTGTTTCGACGCGACCGTGCGAACGTTGCCGTGTTCATTAGCGGCCGCCATTGTGGCGCAACGCGTGGCGCAAGAATGTGCGAGCGCAGACTTGTCGTTTTGTGTCCGAAAAAAAAACAAAACAAAACCAACGTCGACGTTCGAAATCGGCGTCGATTGCGCTTCCATTTACCGCTCGCGCGGTGCCCGGAACCGCCCCCGCGCTCTGGCGTGCGTGCGCGATGGAAAAATCGTCGTTTACTCGCTGCTTTGGTCCGTCGTTGATGGGCATTTGATCGACGCCCCGCCGCCGGGCGCGTTCCCATGACTAACGCGCGCGCGCAGCTAGCTTAAAGCTTGCGCTTGTAGTGCCTAGCTTGTCGCCTGACGATTTCGAGACGTGCTCATTGGTGGTGTGTTCTGCTGTCTTATTACAGATTATTTTTCGTCCTCAGGCAAAGAAAGCGCCGGCGGCATGCCGCCGTTCGGCGCGCGCCCCGATGCCGACCTCACCGACGAGCGGCTCGCGCACATCCTTAGCGAGGCGCAGCACATGCAGATGAAGGGCGGCGGCGGCGGCCAGGAGCCGGACGCGCTGAGCAACGACGACTCGAAGTCGCCGCACGGCCAGTGCCGGTCGCCGTTCAGCCGCGACTCGTCGCAGAACCGCCGCCTAAAGAAGTACGAGAACGACGACATTCCCCAGGAGAAGGTCTACAAGATCTATCAGGAGGAGCTAGCCAAGATCATGGGCAAGGACATGCGCGGCGCCGGCGCGTTCCAGGGGTAAGTCTTACGTGCGGCGTGCGCAACGGACCGACACTCACCTGATCGCAGTCTGTTTCTTCCGCAACTGTTTAGCGGCAACCCGCTGGATCGCACCCAGGACGAGATACGCATGACGCTCGAGGCGTACCACCGTGAGATGCTGAAACTGAATCAGGGCCAGGGGCTGAGCAACCTGGGCATCTTGGCCCTGCAGCAGCAGGCGCAGGCGTTGGCGCAGCAGGGCCCGCTCAACGGCGGCGTGCAGGACCTGTCCATTCCCAAGGAGGCGAAGAGCAAGTGCGCCGACGAGAAGGAGAAGCCCGACGACGATAAGCACGGCGCTGGCTCGGCGTTCAGCTTGGTCCGGCCGAAGCCTGAACCGACGACGCCGCTGCCCAGCTCGACCGCCTCCAGCCCGCTGGGCAACACGATCCTGCCGCCCGCTACCGCCGAGGAGTTCTGCGCGTCGTCGGTGGCGTCGCCACTGCAGCGCATGGCGTCCATCACGAACTCGCTCATCTCGCAGCCGGCCGCGCAGCCGCACCACAACGCGTCGCAGCGTCCGCTCAAGGCCGTCCTGCCGCCCATCACGCAGCAGCAGTTCGACTTGTACAACAATCTTAACACCGAGGAGATTGTCAAAAAGGTCAAGGAGCAGCTGAGCCAGTACTCCATCAGCCAGCGGTTGTTCGGCGAGTCCGTGCTGGGGCTGTCGCAGGGCTCCGTCAGCGACTTGCTCGCGCGGCCGAAGCCCTGGCACATGCTCACGCAGAAGGGACGCGAGCCCTTCATCCGGATGAAGATGTTCCTCGAGGACGACAACGCCGTGCACAAGCTGGTCGCCAGCCAGTACAAGATTGCGCCCGAGAAACTGATGCGCACCGGCGGCTATGGCGGCGCCTGCGCTACCGTCAGCAAGCCGATGCCGCCGAAGATGCTGTGCGAGGCGGCTGGACTGTTCAACAAGATGCAGCAGGAGCAGCAGAACCTCTTGCCGCCCTCGTTGCAGCTCCAGCACCCGAATCCGCAGCCGCCGCCGCCGCCGATGCTGCTGACGCCGCCGGGCGTGCCGCCGCATCACGCCATCAACCTGCAGAACTCGGCCGCCGCCGCCGCGGAGCACATGAAGAAGAACCAGAGCCCGCACGTTCAACATTCCCCGGTAGGTCCGGCGCAGAGCGCCATGCGCAGCCTGCATCAGCACATTTCCCCCAGCGTATACGAGATGGCCGCGCTCACGCAGGACCTGGACACGCAGATCATCACGACCAAGATCAAGGAGGCCCTCCTTGCAAACAACATCGGTCAAAAGGTACTAATATCTTTCTACGCGCGTTTTCGGCGCGTTTCGCTCATAGCCTTGTTGCGTTTTTGCCGCAGATTTTCGGCGAGGCCGTGCTGGGCCTCTCTCAGGGATCCGTCAGCGAGCTGCTGTCGAAGCCCAAGCCCTGGCACATGCTGAGCATCAAAGGCCGCGAACCGTTCATCCGAATGCAGCTGTGGCTCAACGACGCCCACAACGTCGACCGCCTCCAAGCGCTGAAGAACGAACGTCGCGAGGCGAACAAGCGTCGCCGGTCGTCGGGGCCGGGCGCGCACGACAACAGCTCGGACACCTCGTCCAACGACACCTCCGAGTTCTATCACTCGAACTCGCCGGGACCGGGGCCTGGCATGCCGTCGGCGAAGAAGCAGCGCGTGCTGTTCAGCGAGGAGCAGAAGGAGGCGCTGCGGCTGGCGTTCGTGATGGACCCGTATCCAAACGTGACCACGATCGAGTTCCTCGCCCAGGAGCTGAACCTTTCCAGCCGCACGATCACCAACTGGTTCCACAACCATCGCATGCGCCTCAAGCAGCAGGTGCCGCACGGCCTCGCCAACGACCTGCCGCCGCGCGACCAGGCCGGCGGCCAGCCTCCGTTCGACCCGATGCAATTCCGACTGCTACTCAACCAAAGACTCATAGAATTATCGAAAGAACGCATGGGCCTCGGAGGCGTCGGCCTGCCGTACCCGCCGTACCTGGCGACGAACCCGAACCTCGCGGCGCTGATCGGCCGCGGCATCCTGCCCACCGGCGACGAGCTCGCCGCGCTGAACAACGCCGTCAAAGAGCAGATCAGCGGGCTGGACCTCTCGATGGGCGCGCTCAAGCGCGAGCCGGGCGACTTCGACGACGAGGACGAGCTCGAGTCGAACGCCGGCTCCGACGACTCGAACGTCTCCGGCGCCTCCATGCGCGGCGAGCCGAAGCCGGAGCCGAAGGAGACGCCGGTGCAGGCGCGCTCGTCGCGGCGGAAACCCGCCGCGCCGCAGTGGGTGAATCCCGAGTGGCAGGACGAGAAGGAGAAGCCGGCCGCCGGCGACGAGGTGATCATCAACGGTGTGTGCGTGATGCAGACCGAGGACTACGGCCGGCGCGGCGCCGAGGAGACCGTGCGCGTCGAACCCACGCCCGTGATGGACCGGTACGATGACGACCAGAGCGACGCCTCGTCGATGCGGAGTCAGCGCGACCAGGCGGAGGTCAAGAGCGAGCGCGACGACGCCGACGCCGACGAGGCCGAGGACAAGTCCGTCAAGCACGAGAACGACGACGAGCGGTGGGACTACTAAAACGTTCAGTGATCGACAATTCGCGGTACTCGTGGTTATTCTTGCCGCGCGGAGAGAGAGGACTCGGATCGCGTATATCAAAACAAAAGTGCAATCATCTCCATCGGCGTCCCTCGCCGAGCGAACAATGAACGACGGGAGCAACCCCTTCCTGAAAGGAACCGCTGTTTACGGATACGACTCTAATTTAATTAACGCTACGAACACAATATCTACGATACAAATTTTGTGATTAGGTACTTGAAAATACCAACGATTAGTTGTAATTCATCGTTATTAGTTTGTAATTAGTGTAATTTTAAGTTTTGATCATGCGAGCACGCAAGAAAGGCTAAATTATCCCTCGAAACAACTCCAAATATAGTTTTGTTAAGTTAGGACGACGACGAGCGGGGCCTCCGGCATTTTCCTCCGTACTTGCATCGTATATATTATTTTTTTCCAAGAAAAACAAAACCTCGTCGCGCCCCCGCCGCCGAACGCGCCGCTCGCCGTTCGGCGTAAGTTATGTTTTCTTTAATTCGTAATAATTTATTGCTAAGCTGAACCAAGTTCGCCAATCACATTCATCGCCAGACACTTTACAAAACGATTAGTTTTACGTTACGGCCGGCTTGCGCCCGGTCATAGTTGACGATTGATTAATGATTAACGATTAATTATTAAAAAGACTGTTACCGTATGTTTATAGAGAAATGAAGAAATATATTATAAAAGCGAAACGAAGAATGTATAGCCAAAAACTAACTAACGCAAACATGGAAACCGACGAAACGAAACTTAATCAAAATGCAACAAAGCACACGAAGCGCAAACAAGTAATAAAATTAAGTGTAAGGGCTATTCTTAGTTATCTAATTTTTTTATCGCGGACAGGACGAGGACGCAGGAGACGCACGGATGCATTCGTTTTTTTGTAAAGACAATGAGAAGCAAACGCAAAAAAATGTTTAATTAAATGAAACATTGTGATATTTGCTTAATTTAAAACTAATTACGTTAATTCGCGCTGTACGCGGCGGCGCGCGTAGAGAACAACAACAAAAGCATGAAAGACAAATTACCTTTTAAGTTTCGACACGTTTTCGATGCGGGGTGAACCAAGGCCAAAAAAGAAGTTAACGCAATTTACAAGTACTACGACTAGGCTAGGCTAAAAACGTCGCATAGAAATTGAACGCGACGTATTGACGACGATCAACCGAAGATCAAACGGGTCGGTCATTCTCACAAATCACTTCCGAAATGTAAGGCTAGCGCATATTTAAATTTAAACGTTTACATTTACGACTCTGCGACGATTGTTTTGTACATACGGTTTTAGGCAGTACACGATAGCATTAATAGACAAAAACAACCACGCACGTTCGAAAACCACGCAGCATTCAACTGATCTTTGTCTTCTAGTCTACGTTTTATTTTTTGTTTGCATTTTATGTTCAGCGAACAACCGAAACTTCCCCCCTCCCTCCGAGCCAACGGCGCGAACGAAACGTCGTTCTTTTCGGACCGTGCGCGTACGAAGCGATTTGTACATAGAGGCGATCTCGGTGGCGTTCAAAGAGGCATATCGTAGTTAAGGGATGCGTGCGAAAGTTGAAATTTACCGGTGGCTTTCGGACACAAGTCGAGGCCGAATCAAAATGTGCACGACGTTAATCTCCGCATGCACGTCGAGCACGTTTGTCCGCGTGGAGAGTGAAAATGTTTTCTAGTGCAATACGTTAGGACGTCCGTAGCTAATTGTAAGGGCATCCCCGAACGGACGAACAAAAATTGTAAAACGTAAGATTATACGTAAAAAGAAAATGGCGCGTCGCGTCCGAGCGCGCACCGAAACTGCGACGTTTTGGCGCGCGGGCGGGCGGAGCGACGCGGTTTTTAGCTGACAAACAAACAAAATATATTGTAAAATAAAATTTATTATCGATGCGCGAATGCGTCTCGTGAATGAACGACGAAACAAACAAAACACAAAGAGCGCGCGCAAGCAAACAAATTATAACGGTTACACTCATAAGCATTGAATATAAATAGCGACGACGTGGAGGAGGACAAAGTGCGATGCACGAATTCGCGTCGAATTTCGGTTGAGTTGTTTGTTTTGTTCTGATTTTTTTTGCGATGCGCGCCGCGAAACAAACAAAAAACGGTTGTTATTTTGAGCGCGAGTGACGGTTTCTTGCGGTCGGAGCGAGGCGCGATGATTCGCGCGAATGTGCGCGCCGCCCCCGTTTTTGTTTTGTAAAATATTGTCTATAAGCGAACGCGCGACGTCTCTCGCGCTCCGTCTTTATTAAGTCAAAGATAATATCGACTATCGATTTATTTATATATGAATATGAAAACTTAGCGAAAGTGAATGAATAAGATAAGCGAGGGGAGCGAACGAGATCGTAGATCTTAAATGAATCATTATTCTGTAAATATTTATATTATCATATCATCTTTTGAAGTTTCTAAATTAAACATTTCTCTGTATTTGACGACTGCGTTTTAATTCCTACGACTAATTATCATTGCAGCACTGGTTATTTAGCTTGTTCGGAAGTGCGTCGATTGGTTTTCAAAGTTGGTCAGTTGTGGAATATTATCAAATATAATATGTTCCCGATGCGGTAAGCGTTTATGTTTTTATTGCTTTTATGATAATTATCACCGCATTGTATGCACTAAATAACAGTATTTTTAGAGAAGAAAAACAAAATGGTCAAAATTAAATACTGATATATTGATATATCAATATATTTTTACGTTTATCAACTATGCATTAACTCTGCTCAAAAATTCTTTGAAAGATTATAATACATAAAATGATAACTTTTAAGTGCTCCTTAGTTCATTGCCAGAAACTGTTTGTTTAACATGGCATAAAAACTTTTGTGTATTATATACTTTTTGTAAGATGTGTCATAAAATAACTTTCAAAATTATCTATTTTGTATCATTTTTAAGCAATTACTCCAAGAAATTATATCAGAATGGTACATACAGCGACATCTCGTATCGCTTACATAAAAATGTATTGAGTAATCTAAATCAATGA
Source organism: Ecitophya simulans (assembly GCA_027574965.2). NCBI lineage: Eukaryota > Metazoa > Arthropoda > Insecta > Coleoptera > Staphylinidae > Ecitophya > Ecitophya simulans. The sequence continues at coordinate 6,475 of JAODGE020007932.1, forward strand.
TCAAATACTATACTATAAGCAATGAGAAGCGTTATTTTTAATAAAAAAGTAAGTTGTTTTGAATAAGCAAATTATTGACCAGAAGTTTTCATATTTTGAAAAGCGCGCCTTCATTACCTAAAACGACATATTCCACATATGTTATTATTATATAACCCCAACTCCCAATTTTCAAGTGACAGCACTTTAGAATACTTAATTACTTCTTGTTCCAATAAATTCTATAGCCGTTTTACTGCTATTTGTTTTACTGTTGCCAAATTGTCGCAGAATCAGAATTAGTGGTTGCACGAATTTATAAAAATTATTTCGTCAAATTTGAATTTAAATTCACACGGTCCAGATGACTGGCTAAGTAGCAGGCAGGCAACCAAAGAAAGAAAATACTTCTAGGTTAGTAACTAACATACAGTGCGTTTAAATCACAAAATAATTTCAATTATTTCAATTAAATAAACTGATAAATTGTTGTTTAAACCATTCATAGAAAGTTGTTTAATTTGATAATAATACTTAGCTTAAATGATGAAACAAAATAATTAAAAGCAATGGCTTCCCCTCCAAAGTCTGTGCTGCCAACTGTAGTAAGCAACATTCCCCTGGGGTAACTTTTGGCAGCCACTCCAGCAATCACAGAAAAAGAAAATTGTTCGATTCATTCGAGACGTTCGCCTTTTGTACTCAAAATTCTTCGGTTTTCCGTCGAGCGCGTCACGGTGAAAATGCGCGGCGCGAGACACGCGCTCGCGCAGTAAATTCTTGTCGGATTTTTGTCACTTGCAAGCGCGCAGCGTTCGCGAGCCGCAAGAAACTCTTGTGTTTTCGTTGCGGTTTTCCTCAAAGTGAGTCAAGGTTGACGACGTTTCTCTAAAAAAAAGAGGTACTGCGCCGCTATTTATAAACAATTTTCATTCTGCAATCGTCGCGCGCGCATTCGGTGTATTTTTACGCGCCCGCTTGCAGGTTACTCATCGCAGCAACTGACTAGTCATCCCGAAAGCAGGCGCAACATGTCTCTGAAGCCTCGCACTGTGGACTTCAATGCAATATGGACCAACCTGCAGGAGACTGTGCAAGGGGTGCTCACGCTAGGGAAGGTGTCCAGATATACGTGGAACGACCGCTTCTCGTAAGCTTCAGTGAAAAAAATCAAAAATTCCTTGGAAATTATTGCGTTTGTTGATTTTTCTGTTTTCAGGGATGTATATTCATTATGTGTGGCTCTTCCTGACCCAATGGCTGACCGCCTTTATGCAGAAACCAAGCAATATTTGATTGACCACGTCGCGCAGCTGCTGGTGAAGGTGCAAGAGGGTGGCGACTCCAATCTCATTGTGAATTACTACAAATATTGGTCTACATATTCAGAAGGACTGAAATATTTACATCTGTTGTACTGGTACCTGAATCAGCAACATATTAAGACTCAAAAACCGTCCGACGCAGAGATGATTTACGGAAATTCCGACTCTAACTGTGAGTAGATGCAATACACACACTTGTTGGAAGCAATAAAAACAATTTGCAGCGGAACAAATGGAGATCAATGAACTGTCGCTGGAAGTCTGGCGCACCGGAATGATAGCGCCGCTCGGCAAACGCCTAGTCAAATTATTACTCGAAGCGATCGAGGCGGACAGACTGCAGGGCGCGATGTCCGTCCCGATCGACGCGGTCCGCTTCACGATCCTCAGCTTCGTCGACGTCCAGATCTACAAGAAGAAGGGACAGCTGCAGCTCTATCAGGAGCTGTTCGAGGAGCCGTTCCTCAACGCGAGCGGCGAGCACTTCAAGCGCGACGCGGCGCGATTGCTCGAAGAGCGCGACGTCAGTCTGTACATGGAGCGCGTGATCGCCAAGGTCGAGGGCGAGCTGCACCGCGCGAAGAAGTTCCTGCACACCTCCTCCCTGCCGAAGGTCTCGCAGCGCTGCGAGCAACATATGGTCGCCGAACACCTCAACTTCCTATACAGCGAGAGCATGACGATGGTGAAGGCCGAACGCAAAAAGGACCTGAGCAACATGTACATGCTGCTCAAGTCCGTGCCGAGCGCGCTGAACGTGCTCATCGAGACCGTCCTCAATCACATCAAGGCGCAGGGCGTCGCCGCCATCGAATACCTGCAGTACGACAACATTCACATCAACTTCGTCGAGAACCTGCTCGACGTCTACCAGAAGTACCGGGAGCAGATCCTCGAGGTCTTCCACGGTGATCAGAACTTCATGGGCGCGCTGGACAAGGCGTGCAATTCGGTGATCAACTACAGGCCGAACAACGGCAAGGCGCCGTGCCGGAGTCCGGAGTACCTGGCGAAGTACTGTGACACGCTGCTGAAGAAGTCGAGCAAGGGCATCACCGAGTCGGAGGTCGACGAGAAGCTGAAGCGCAGCATCACGATCTTCAAGTACATCGACGATAAGGACGTGTTTCAGAAGTTCTACGCTCGGATGTTGGCGAAGCGACTGATACACCAGCAGACGCAGAGCATGGACGCCGAGGAGGCGATGATCAATCGCCTCAAGCAGGCATGCGGCTACGAGTTCACCAGCAAGCTACATCGCATGTTCACGGACATGTCCGTCAGCGCCGACCTGAACGCGAAGTTCAACGCGTTCTTGAAGACCGAGGACGTCGAGCTGGGCATCAACTTCGTCATCTACGTTCTGCAGGCCGGCGCCTGGCCGCTGGGACAGGCGATCGTCACGCCGTTCTCTTTGCCGCAGCAGCTAGTCAGGAGCGTACAAATGGTGAACGTTTAATGTCGCTTTTTCTGCGTACCGAGTTGAATATTCGCTTGTGTGTTGCAGTTTGAGACGTTTTACTACAATCGCTTCAACGGCAGAAAACTCACCTGGTTGCATCATCTCTGCCAGGCGGAGTTGCGTATCGGCTACCTCAAGCGGCCGTACGTGGTCACCGTGCAGACCTTCCAGATGGCCATCCTGCTGCTCTTCGAAGCCGCTGACACGCTGACTTACAAGGAGATCAGCGAACCGCTCCTGCTCAACGACGAACAGTTTCACAGGCATCTGGTCAGCCTGGTCGACTCGAAGCTGCTACTCTGTGATACCGACGTGCGTGCACATTCGACCGCCGACGATTACACGCGTTAATCATTGATTTTGCGCCCAGGAGCTAACGTCCGGTTCGACGCTAAGCCTCAACATGGACTACGCCAACAAGCGCACGCGGTTCCGCATCACCGCCGCGATACAGCGCGAATCGCCGCAAGAGGTGGAGCACACGTTGAATTCGGTCGAGGAGGATCGGAAGCTGTATCTTCAGGCGGCTATCGTTCGGATCATGAAGTCGCGGAAGGTGTTGAAGCACAACGCGCTCATTCAGGAAGTGAGTGCCGGTCCTTTGTGTTTGTGTTGCAAGTTTAAAGACAAAATTCGCTTGATGGTTTCGCAGGTCTGCGCGCAATCGAAGGTCTCGTTCGCTCCGAGCATCCCGATGATCAAGAAGTGCATCGAGGCGCTCATCGATAAGCAGTACATCGAGCGGACGCCGCATTCAAGCGAAGAGTACAGCTACGTGGCTTAGTGTTCGTACAACCAAATGAACGGCGGCGCGATGCGAGGTTGCAACTGTTCGGTGCAAATTTCGTATGGAACCTGCCACTCGCCGGTTATTATTTATTTCTTTCTATTTTTAATAAGAAATTTTACTGATGATAATTCAAGGACGCGAATTTTATCCGCAAACTGCCATGCAGTTGCTCGATGCTGATATGATTGCAATTGAAATCCAATGCACATATGTCTCACTTATGTATAATTCAATCATTTGGTATTACAATAGTTTCATTTGAATGTGTAAAATGCAATGTAAATATATTTGTTCATAAATAAATACGTACTAAGGGCGCGCTGGTATTTTGTAAGTATGTTGAAAGAACTCTGCGTAGAAAATTGTCTGCTACGTTGATTCTACGTGCATCGGCTTTATGATTTTTACTTTGTTTAATTGCAAAAGGGTGGTTCTTTTCAATTTATTACTGGCCGTCGTTTAATTTTTGCCGAAAGTTCTTTTTAAAACGTATCGCTGTAGAGTTAGCTCGTTCTAATTAAGTCAGGTCTCTTATTTTTACTACAATTTATAGAGAAAGAGTTGATAATTTAATTTGGACGACAAAATGGCCTTCAAAATTTGGACAAGTTTTATGTTTTGCCAAAGCTGCCATTGCAAAATCGGCTGCAATGTTGGTTTTAAGCTTGATAAGTTTGATATTTATACTAAATTTTATAGCATAAGAGATATTCACTTAACTAAGATACTTATCCAAAGTTGGCCAATGTTTCAAAATTTACCTTCTAAAAGTCGGTGTAACTTTGGTTTTAATAAAGATAACTTTATTATTATAACTTTATTCTATTAGAAAAGCGTTTTTCTTTTTATTATAGCAAATACAGCAAGTTTTTAAATTTTTACAAAACTTACCTTGCAAAATCGGCAATAACTTTGGTTCAAGCTATTTTAGTTTCATTACTATCGATTTTTTTTTCTATAGCAACGGAGTTGTTCTTTTCATTACATTACGAGTATTTCTATAATTTTTACGGGAAGTCTGTCAAAATGGCCGCCAAAATCAACTTTTTAAATCCTTCAAAAGGCATCTTGCAAAATCTGCCGAAACACGCATTTTAGAAAAGATAGCTTTACAATTTTTACATCATTTTATAGCGAAAA
>JAODGE020007951.1:0-24124 GCA_027574965.2 Ecitophya simulans
ACGCGGAGGTGGAGGCCCTCCAGCTGCGTCTTGCTGCGGCGGAGGCTGGGAACGCGGAGGTGGAGGCCCTCCAGCTACGTCTTGCTGCGGCGGAGGCTGGGAGTAGTGGGCACAGGGAGGCATTTGTGGAAGGGAAGAGTTCTGTGGAGCGGGAGGTGTCTGTGGGTGGGAGCAGCTGTGAGGGTTGTGCAGCACTGCGCTCGAAGATGAAGGAGTGGCAGGGGAAGGTGCGCAGCGTAGTGTATGATGGCCAGCGCGAAAGGGAGGAACTGCAGGCGCGCCTGCGCGAGGCGACAGAGAGGATTGCGGAGCTGACTGCGATGGGAAGTCGTTTGGACGTGGATAACGGGACTGGAAAGGACGTTAGTGGAGGTGGAGATGTGTATGCCGATGAAGCTGGTGTGGAGCAAGTTATTGCCACTGGGGCAATGTTGCGCGCGGAGGCCACTGAGTTGCGTTTCTGCGAACTGGCTGAGGGAATGGCACTGCGTGTGCGATCGATCTGTGGGACCTGTGAAAGCCTTCGCGCGGAAAACTCTGCACTGCTCGAATGTGTGGAGGAGCTGGAGGATTTTAAAGCCAAGGCACTGGAGCTCTTGTTTGGTGTTGGTGGTTAGTGGTGGCCCCGTGTCTGCTATTTAATAACGCTTTTTGTTCGTTATTGTAGTTCTTTTTTCTTTTGAGCGAACAGTACGTGTGATTGCTGGTATCTGTCGTGCGTGGTGTGTGTGTGTTGCGCACTCTTCGAGGATGATGGTGGTCTTTTGCGATGTGCTGTATTTTTGTGTTATTCTACATGAGTGCTCGCTATGCAGGCTGTTGGTACGAAACGCGTGTGCTGTGGTTCTCCATGAACTGGCAGTCACCAATCAGCGAGCGCAAGTACAAAAAGATGATGCAGACCAGTTGCATGTCAGGGCAATGATGGAGCACTTGTGATGGCAGATGTGATCGATTACTTATCCGTACCTCTAAGCCTGTGCGTGCGTGGACACACACACACAGAAAACCAATCTTGTGTGTTTCAGGCGTTATACCTAATCGGGAGAGTAACCTTCACTCCTCAGTCTGTTGTTCTACCTTTTTTTCAAATCCACTATTATTAAGATTCACTCTTTTCTATTTCCTTCTTGTTTTCTCCTTTTTTTAATTCGTAAGTTGGCTGTTGATCAGTGTGTGTGTGTGTAGTTGGCCCCTGTGGTTCACACCACTGCTTTGTGGCAGAGTGCGGGAATTTGAGTACCAGTCTCAACGGTACATATCCCTTTCTCTCTCTATAATTATATTTGCAACGAGACCAGGGGAGTTGCTTCCGTACACGCACGCATAAATGTATAGTTAGACAAGTACACACACACACACGTACACATAACATATATATATGGATATATCAAACGACAGTGCCCACCTTTACCTTTCTGTCTTCACATGCGTGGGGTATCATTGACGCCTGGTTATCAGCCAGGCGAACTCACGTCCCTGTCCCCTTCCCTACCTGCTGCAGCCAGCAGATGGAGAGCCCGCCCGCACATTTTTCTGCAGCTGCTGGGCCACTGGATACCACCGAGTCCTGGCGTCGCAGAGGCGGACAGGGAGTGGCCGTCTTCACAGTCACTGCCATTGTCAGCTGCGTCATCCTCGTCGTACGTTGGTAGCTGCAGGGAAGGCATTCCTCTCGCCATGCTTGTCGCATGTCCGCTGTTCCGCACGTTCGCGCAGTGCGCTCCCAGTTTCTTCCCAACGCCGGCAGTGACAGTACCAGCACCAGCATCGGCGTCGTTGTCAGCGCGTGGGGTAGGAGATGCCTTTAACAGCTGCCGTGTTGGTGGCGGTAGAAGCGGTGTCGCTGTTGACCAGACCGCACTGCAGAGGCGTCTAGCGCAGTTTTCGCTCATGAGGGCCTGGGGAGTGCGTGTGGGTCGGGTTACGCTCTCGCAGCGGTTGACAGGTAGTGAGATGGCTGCGGGGCGTGGCAGTGGAGGGGAGGAGGCAGCTCTGATGGATGGAGCAGCACTGCACATGTTCATTGATGGACCTCTGTCCACCCTCTCCTCGCAGGACGCCGTGACATCAGCAGGGCGTCCCAGCGCAGCAGTTACGTTCAACGACGTGGAGGTGATGTTGTGGTGGTTAAATCGTCCGATACTGAACAGCGGTGGTGCGACCGCACTGCCTCCGCCAGTCATTTTGCACACGAGGCGAGTGTGTGCTCAGGTGCTGGCCGCCGTGTGCGTCGCGCTTGGCGATCGACTCGGCGGACTCCACGTCTGCGAAGTCGCTGACCACGCGCACTCGGCGGGGAGGCTCCTTCGTGTGGAGCCTCTGGAATTGGCGAGGACGCCGTGGCGTGGGTTACATGATGTCATTTTAGAGTCTGCATTGCCACACTGGCTGACGGAGGAGGTCGGACGAGCAGCGACAGGTGTGCGACGGCTGTTTGTGATAGGCGACGGTGCCCGGGGTCTGCAGGGCGCTACTGCCAGCACGCAGTTCGCACTGCCACTCAGGCCGCCAGAACTCCTGGAGCTCACCGGGTTTGCGGCCACTGGGCTGCCGGGAGAAGCTCGGGCAGAGACACCTGACATAATCGGCACGTCTCAGTCATCGACTGACAGTGCGCTCCTGATGCTGGCTGGCTTCGGAGATCAGCTACAGGAAATATACCTGAAGGGCCTGACGGCAGCGCTACCGGACCTCAGCAGGTACCACGGGCTCCGCGCCGTCAACCTCTCCAGCACCGCTGTGGTGGACGCGCAGTTGACTGAGTTGCTACGTGGCGCTGATCAGTTGGAGGAGTTGCACCTTGACTGGTGTTTTGGCCTTGTCCATCTCTCCCAGTGCTTTGCGTCGTCCTTTTCTCCCTCATCCCTTGTTAGCACTGCCTCCAATTCGACGCTACCGCCAACACCATCATCACCGCCGGGCCGAATGCGTATTTTAAGCCTCAACGGACTGCACCAAGTTGACAACGCAGCTATTGAAACTGTGGCGATGCTGTTCGCTGATGTGCTTGCGGAGCTGTCGCTCTGCCAGTGCTCTGCCATTTCCGACCTCTCGCCTTTGTCACAGTGCGTGGCGCTGCGGTGGCTGCAGTTGCCGCGACAGGGCGTCATTGAAGCTTGCACACACACGAAGGTGCTTATCAATATGCGGGGCCTCCTACCGGTGCTGGGGCGTGTGTGCTCTCATCTGGAGCGGCTCATACTAAAGGAACCTGCCAACACCGCCGTGGAGGCCGGGGCTTTCCTCACCACTGACAGTAGTGATGAGCCGAGTTGGCCCGCCGGCACTCTCTGCCATTTGTTAGAGCTGCACTTACCAGGCTGTCACGAGCTGCAGCTGCGTCGCCTCGTTGCTTACAAGGGTCGCCTCCTGGATCTGCGCGACTCCGTGCTGGACGCACCCACCGCTCTACGCTTCCTCCCACCAGCGACTGCGGATGGCGTGCGAGGGTCGCGGTCACGTGCTGGGCTCTCGCAGCTCGAGGAGCTCTGTCTTGCACGGTGCTCGAGCTGCACAGGCCCGGAGCTGGCCTCCATTATTGTCCGACACTGCGGGATGTCTCTGCGAGTGATCGACTTCACGCAAACATCCGCTATGGACGTGGGCGGGCTGAAGTTGCTCTGCGATGGCGCACCGGCACTGGAGCGTGTGAACCTGTCGCATTGTCACGGTATTACCGATTTGTCTCCGCTGCTGCAGTGTCCAGCGCTCTCCTGCGTCGCGCTCATGGATGGGCGCACTACGCTGGATAGATTGTCGGTGCAGTACGATGGTGGGTGCTCCTCAGGCGCTCGCAGCCTCTTCCGCCTCATGGCGCGGTTGTGCCCGGACATGCGTTGCGTTCGACTGCACGAGCGGGGCCCCATGACCCTGGATGATGTGATGCAAGTGCGTGAGCTGGGGCGGTGGGTGACGGAGATCGACTTCTCAGGTCTCTCTGGGCTCGATGTGCGCACGATGCAGGCCTTCTTCATTGGGAACGCCGCCTTCGACAGTGGATGTCTCCACTGTCTGGATCTCAGTAACACGGCCGTGACCGACACGATGCTCCGCGTGCTGGCGGAGGGCATGGGCACCCATCTGCAGGAGTTATCTATCAACGGCTGCGTGCAGGTGACCGAGATGACGCCGCTGCAGCACTGTCTAAGGCTGCGGGTACTGAAGATGGCAGGCACACTCGTGTCTGGCCCGACAACCTTTTCCACCCTGCAGAGCTTGCAGGCCCTGGAGAGCCTGGACATCCGCCATTGCCTGAGACTCAGGGATCTGACCCCACTCGCTGTCGTCAGCCCCCCATCTGCTTCCCTCGACCCCCTGCGGCCCGCTGCGCCCACCGCACCGCTGAAGCCTCTGCAACTGCCGGCTCGTCGCTGCGCACTCGCGCCACCCTCTCTGTCCTCCTCGCAGCTCATCTCCACCTCCTCGACCCCGCAGCCTCCAGGGTCGGATGCGTGCACCCCACTCGCCTCACTGCGCATCCAGACGCGCCGCTCTCCTTCCTCGTGGACCTGTGTCAACTGCGAGGGCCCGAGCGTGGGCAGTGCCGCTCCTCCACCTCCCTCTTCTTCTCTTCCAGTGGCGCAGCTTCTGCGGCGGAGGCGGCCGGCGGCCTCCCTCCCAATACCCCCCGTGTGCGCTCGCAGCCACGATGGCGGTGGGGGCGCAGCGGTGGCGGTGGCCTCGCGACTGCGCCGAGTGGCCTTTGGGAGTAACACGCACTGCCTGCGCGCAGACTGCGACGGCGGGGACCAGCCAGTGGTGTTCCTGAGTGGGGCGATGTCCGGCCTGCTTCCTCTGCTGCGCATTATGTGTCCCTCGGCGCGGAGGCTCGTCCTCCAGCACCGCGGCTCGCTCACGCGCACGGAGCTGAAGGAGGCGGAGGAGGTCGTGCCGTGGGTGGAGATTTGGGAGGACGGGAGGAGAGTAAAGATTGCCACCGCAGCCGCTGATGGCTTCCTCACTGACAGGGCTCAGGACATCTTGTTCACTCCATCCCCGCCCTCCGCGGTCCACCCTTGAGAGTCAGTAGGGAGAGGGAAAAAAAGGAAAGTGCACGTGTGGGGGTGAGTGGGCAGTGAGCAGCGATAGGTGCATATTAGCAAGAAGCAAACGATAGCACTGCTTCTTGCGCCGATCTATGCGGCCACACACACACGCACGAACTCGCATGCGGGTTGCGCGTGTGTGATCCAGTACATTATAAATGTGTAAGTGCCTGTGTGAGCTTCTCTGGCGTCCCTCTATTTATTGCTAAACGGCCAATAGACCCCTAGTCGTCAGGTGCGCTGCAAACGTATCTCCGCCTGCTTTCGCTTGTTCCGTGCACCCACCCTTTTTTGCTGTCATGTAAGCTCGTGGAGTGTCGCATTTACGCACAGCGCCACCATCGGCAGTAACATAATCGTAATACAACATGAGTATCCGTGGCATCTACTTCAATATATGGGCGGGACCCAAGTGCCACGGTAAGACTGCCTGTACGCAATACAGCAGACGTAGGCAGCTACATAGTTAGTCCTTTATATACACACGTTGACACACAGACACACCCACACGTTGGCTAACACACACACGCACGCACATACGTGCATTCCCAGACAGTTTATGTATAGTAGCCGTTTCATCTATGCGAGTATGTGCATGAGCGTGGGTGCCTCCATACTGTTCTGAGTGTGTGTGTATGTTTTTGTATTGCTACTATTCTTCCGATTATCTGTTCGTTTGTTTGTTTGCTGGTTTGTTGTTACTGCTATATGATTGCTATATATCCATTACTATTCGATTGGGCGATTCTCTTTGTTTTTTTTTCTCTTACGTTCTTTGTAATTCTGTGTTCTTTTTCGCCCCTTTCTGTACATCCATGTTGTTCCCCAATTGCGCACATACACATAGAAGAAAACTGTTTTTTTTCAGCAAGCAACACGAGTGTTGCATCAACGATGTCCGCTTCTTCATCTGAGATTGCATGTCTTTATTAACATAAATATACATACACACGCATATGCACTCCCCCCCCCACAGATGCACACAGGGAATTCCTCTTCCATCATACCGACTACGGGGAGTGGTGCTTTGTGTTCCTCTCTCTGTATACACTGCCTTTACTGTACTGGTGACTTGCGAGTGTTGTGTCGTCGTTTCATTTTTTCTTTTAAAAATATATTTTACTTGTTGATGCTGTTCCTTGGGCTCTGTGGGGGTAGAGTGAGTTCCTTCTACCTGTTCTTGACAGCGCGGGTTGATGTGTAGCGGCTGAGGATCAGAGGAGACCAGTGCTTACTTCCTCTTCCTGCCCAATTCACCCAATTCTCTATGTCACCTTCATTGTACTCGTAATTGTAGCCAAAATGGGGGGGGGGAGGGTGAGCCGACTTTTTGTCCTCTTGTTCCTCCTCGTCCCGCCCCCTGCCCCCTGTCAGTGTGCTGTGTTCAGTAAGCAGAGCTTCCGATGACAGACACACACACACACCCACGAACAAAAAAACTAAGGGAAGCATATATGATAACCCTGCTGACCCTCTCTTCCTCACACTATACGTCAGCTGACGACAGAAGTCCTCCCCTCCCCGCTCAGTCCCGCCAGCGGTACTGACGGCCGCTTTAACGCGCAGCAGAAAGTACTTCGGCCCTGTACCAATGCTGTTTACACGTACACTCATAGGAACGCCATATTGTCTTTAAAAAAAACTACTGCACTGAAGGAATGCACTCGCAACACGAACAATAAGTATAATATGACACAGTATCGTAGTGTGACAGTACGCACGGATAGAAGACGAATAACACAAGTATTCTTTTAATCACACAAGTGACAGTATGACATGTGTGACAGCGACTGATGATCGAATTCCATTCCCCTCTCCTTCCCTTCTCACTATCTCCGACCATCTCGAGTCCTTGGCGAGGACGGTGCATAGGCATGTATACTTAGTCCATCTTCCCATCACTGCCTCTTATTTTTCATTTTGTTTTCCCCCCTCCCCCTTTTTCTCTTCCTTTTCGATCCTTTTGCTTCAGCAGATCTCTGAGTTTTATTTACCGCCCTCTCCTGTTTGGTCCTGCATCTTTTTATCCACGCCATGCAGTGACTGCTTACTGGATAGAGAGAGACGCAGACTTGGATGCGCGCGTGTGCGTGTGCGTGTCACTCTGCGGTGCAGAGACAGTGTAAAAAAGAGTAACTGCACTCCCCCTGTGAGGACGGTGAATCCAGATGAAAAATCTAATTAAAAACCGTGAAAAGGAGATGTTTCTTGCGGAACTTCGTACAATTGGATGTATCTCTCTTTATGTGTATACACACACATATTTATATCTTTGGCTTCCCTCCTCTTCCTTGTGGAGAATCGGAGAGTCACAGCCACCAGTTACTAGCAGCGCTGTGGATGGCAGCAATATTCTCTTTCACTAAGGCCCACCCACCTAAATACATACAAACACTTGCCCTGCATGGATCAAGTGCGTGCACACACGCACACACGCGCCGCCTCCTCCTCCTCCCTGCCCTTCTGGTTGGTTTCTCCTACCTCCTCATCCACTTTGGTGCTCTTCTGTACTATTCATTGTCTACTGCTTTTGCCTTTTCCTTTTAACGCACCTTTATATATATGTACATTGCAGTATCCCTCACAACACACCCACCCACATACACGTACCGAGCCAACATCCCATGTTTGCGTCCTTTCCTCAGCTGCCACTCGCCGGTCCTGCCAGCCCAATCGACTACGACCACGAGCACGAGTCCGAGTTTGGCTGCGTGAAGGCCACCAAGACGAACCGCGTGGAGGCGGTTCGTCTTGGGTACGCCGCCATCTGCCACCTCGCCCAGCTGGCGCAGGACTCCACGAGCCGCCACAGTGTATTTGGCCGCCTGTGCGGTCTGCAGATGGGCTGCACTGTAGAGATCACCGACGTCTGCCCGACTCCGCTGCGGGAGTCGCAGAAGGATCAGTGGGAGACCGAGGCTGAAATGCAGCGACGGATTGATCAGGAGCGCGCGACCGCTGCCCGTGCTATGGCGGACCTGTGCAAGATGCAGAACAGCGAAGAGTTAGATGCCTATCAAGTTGGACAGTTTGTGATTTCTAGCGCAACGTTCAATCCCTATTCCTTGCAGGCGCTTGGCGAGCTGATGAAACTGAGCGACTCCAGCCAGCCCACTGTCCTCCTCACATACGACCCATTCCGCACCAGCATCTTTGGCAAGCCCTTCCTGCGCGCCTTTGTGCCCACTGAGGAGTACCTGCAGTACCATGCCCTCACCAAGACAAAGAGCAAGGACACCAAGTTCAACAAGCTTGTACGCGAGAGCCAGCTCACCCGCCACGGCGTGCTGCGCGAGGTCCCGCTGGAGGTGGACGTGGATGCCTACCAGGCCCTCGGACTGATGAAGGTCTCTGTCGCCTCTGTCCACGACTCTTTCTACTCTATTCAGGCAGACGTCGTCAACGACTACGTGGAGGCGCTGGTCAACTCTGTCCGCTTCAACACGGATAAGCTGAAGGGCTCGCTGGAGGGGGAGAACCGGACCAACCTGCGTGAATCCAACGGCGCGCTCCCGCTGGCTCAGCGTGTCGACACCCTCTTGGCGTTGCAGCATCTGCGCGAGCAGACCCTGCATCTAGAGGCACTTTGTGACAGCGTGCTCGTTAACTCCGCTCTCCTCCGCGATCTTTAAAAAAAAAAGAAATATAGGAAGAGGAGGTGGAGAGGTGAAAAAGAGTCGCCGCACGATAAAAAAGAAGACCAGGAAAACACTGGTGTTCGGTAAGAAGGCATACACATGCATATGCATGTGTATGCCTCTACTCAACCATTAACATTGATGATCATAATCTCTCCACCCTTGATGATAGTGTGGAGCCTACACACGCACGCACAGACATCCACACTGTGGTGCCTAAATGCGCAGATATTGAAAAAGAGGAAGACAAAGCTAAATCAAAATAAATATCTGAACGCGCCAAAAAAAGGGGGGGCGGGAGAGTGGACGAGCATAGTCGGTAAACGGCTCCCTTTCTCTTCCCCTTTTTTCCGCATACATTCGTGCTTTCTCATCTCCCACGTTATCGTAATGAAGTGTGATGAGTCTCCACAATGTTCCAACATAACAAATAATAATATCATGCAAACGCTTTTTTTCATTATGCTTTTTTTCTGTTTTCTTATCGTAAACCGCTTTCTACAGAAAAAAGGATCTGAGTAACTACAGTTCTCCACAACAGGAGTCAGGAGGTGCCTATCCGTGCAAAATACCCCGGGGCACGTGCGCTAGCTGATCCTTGAGAAGGGAATAAAAGAGAAAAATTCAGATACACACACACACACGTTGCCAGTATATTTATTTTATTGCGTATCGATATATCGAAGTTACTGAAGGAAGGGTTACTTCGATTATAGTTAAAAAAAGAGAAAGAGGAGAGCTGCCTACCGGGGTCCTCTTTCTCACTCATACTATCACACACCACCTTTCACTATATATATATACATATATATGTATATATATATTTTTCATATCAAAAAGCAGAAAAAAAAAGAAATCCAAACACAAGGAACATCTCTTGAGACGTAGAGACCGTGCAAAAAGATGAGTGAGTCCGAGAAGAAGTTCCTGGACTTCACCCAGTCCCTCTCCTATGGTACCTACGACGACGTGGAGCAGCTTGAGAAGCTGAAGCTCGACGAGCTGGCCTCCTCTGTACGTCGGCGCTCCATCTGCACGACCAGCGTCAATGTCAACGTCTCTGGAGGTGAAAACGTTGGGGTGGGCATCCGGGACGAGCTCGAGAGCATTTTCTCTCGCGCGAGTGAGGGCATGCCTTTGTATGAGAAGCTTGGGGGTATTCAAGGCATCAGTGGTGTGCTGCACACGGACTTGCAGAAGGGCATCTTCAGTGAAACCGCGGCGCACCGTCGAGCTGTGTTCGGAAAGAATGCTCTTCCAGAGGATCCACCGCTTACCTTTTGGCAGATCTATAAAGCGGCCTGGGACGACAGCATGATCAGGCTGCTCTCGGCGGCGGCTGTGGTGTCACTGGTCCTCGGCCTCACCGTCCCAGATCCCGGGGAGACAGAGGTGAACTACAAGACTGGGTGGATCGAGGGATTTGCGATTCTGTGTTCCGTGTTTATCGTCACCACCGTGTCCTCCGTGAACGATTATCGGAAGGAGCAGAAGTTCAACAAGCTCACACAGGAGAACTCCGCCCAACCAATTCGTGTAATTCGTGATGGCAAAGACACCGTCATTGACGTGACAGAGATAGTGGTGGGTGATTTGGTGGCGCTCACGCCAGGCCTCGTCACCCCGGTCGATGGATTCTACACCACTGGCATGAGCGTTGTGATCGACGAGAGCAGTGTCACCGGGGAGAATGATCCCAAGAAGAAGGACGCAAAGAGACCCATCATTCTGACCGGAACAGTGGTGAACACTGCCGAGGACGCCTTTATGCTGGCTTGTGCGGTGGGCGAGAGCTCGTTCGGTGGGAAGCTGCTCATGGAGTCTCGCTCCACTGGCCCACCGCGGCAGACACCACTGCAGGAGCGCCTGGATGATCTGGCGGATTTGATTGGGCGTGCTGGCATCACTGCCGCGCTGGCGCTCTTCACAATCCTGAGCTTGATGGAGGCCTTCCGCATGATCCAGGGGAAGCCGGGGACCGACTTTCGCCACTTCCTCGACTACTTCCTGCTCTGCGTGGCGATTGTGGTGGTGGCGGTGCCGGAGGGCCTGCCACTGGCCGTCACCATCGCCCTGGCCTACTCGCAGAACAAGATGCACGATGACAACAATCAAGTTCGCCGCCTCCGCGCGTGCGAGACGATGGGCAATGCCACACAGATTTGCAGTGACAAGACTGGCACCCTCACGCAAAATGTCATGAGTGTTGTGCAGGGGTACATCGGTATGTCGCAGTTCACGATCAAGCGTCCGGGTGATCTGCCAGAGCCGATCAATGTCTCCTCCAACGGCAACAATGTTCGTCGTGAGGCGTTGGCGCTCGTCTCGGAGGGCATCTCTGTAAACAGCTCCAGCGAGAAGGCTGTCCACACCACCGACAAGGAGGGCCGCTCCCTCGCGCCATACTGGCAGTGGGCCCCTGACAAGGGCAACAAAACCGACAATGCTCTGCTGGACTTCGTCGACCGCGCCGCGATGACGGAGGCGACGCGCAATGACATGACTACGAGGCCTCACCAGGCCCTCCGCGCGCAGGTGCACAAGCGCGGCTTCATCCTCTTCCCCTTCACGAGTGATCGCAAGCTGATGAGCGCAGTCATGCGGCAGCCCGACGGCACACTCATTCACCACGTCAAGGGAGGCTCCGACCGCATTCTCGTCTTGTGCGACCGCTACCTGAACGAGGTCGGCGATGAGGTCCCACTCGACGACGCGGCATGTGAGCGTATCACAGACCAGGTGACGAGGCTCGCCAACGCTGCTAACCGTACCATTGGCCTTGCGTACACCCGACTCAATGGAAAAGAGATCCCAGAGGAAGAGCCGCAGGAGGGGCTGGTGTGGCTCGGACTGCTGGGCATCCAGGACCCACTGCGTCCTGAGGTTCCAGAGGCGGTGTACAAGTGCCAGACGGCCGGGGTGCGGGTGCGCATGTGCACCGGCGATAACCTTGACACCGCCGTCGCCATCTCGCGCCAGTGTGGCATCTTCAACCCTTTTGTTGGTGACATTGCGATGACCGGGCAGGATTTCCGCAATCTCGTCTACGACGCCTATGGCAACGAGGAGCGCATGACCAAGTTCTGGCCCATTTTGGATCACATGACCGTCATGGCGCGGTCGCAGCCCCTGGACAAGCAGCTGCTGGTGCTGATGCTCATGACCCACGGCGAGGTGGTGGCGGTCACCGGAGATGGGACGAACGATGCCCCGGCGCTGCGTCTAGCCAACGTGGGCTTTGTGATGCGCAGTGGCACGGATATCGCCGTCAAGTCTGCCGACATCGTCCTCCTTGACGATAACTTCCGCTCTGTGCAGCGCGCCGTTGTGTGGGGACGTTGCGTGAACGATAACATTCGCAAGTTCCTGCAGCTGCAGCTCACCGTCAACTACGTCTCTGTCGGGCTCACGTTCGTTGGGTGTATCATGGCTGGCGGCGCATCGTCCCCGCTAACGACGGTGCAGCTGCTGTGGGTGAACCTCATTATGGACACGCTTGCTGCCCTGGCCCTGGCCACCGAGGAGCCCTCTGAGGAGTGCCTGAAGCGCGGCCCGGTGAGCCGTCAGGCACCCATTGTCTCGTACCGCATGCACGTCACAATTGGGGCGGCGGCCATCTACATGCTCGGTATCACGCTGGCGCTGCAGGCCTACGGCAACGTGTGGCTCGAGGCGGGTGCGTTTGGGTCCCGGCAGCATCAGACTATCATCTTCAATACATTTGTGCTGTGCACACTGATGCACATGTTCACATGCCGCAAGCTGTACGAGGAGATAAACATATTGGAGGGCCTGTGGTCGCGCTCCAAGCCCTTCATCGCTATCAACCTCTTCTGCTTCATCTTCCAGGTCGTCGCTGTCGAAACCTTCGGTGATTTCATGAGTGTCACCCCACTGCGCGCTGACCAGTGGGGCGGGTGTATCATTCTCGCCTTCGTCACGATCTTGTGCGGCGTGGCCTCCCGGTTCATTCCCGTGCAGGAGCGGGTATATGAAAAGACATTTGATCCTGAAAGCCTCGACAGTGATGGGAAGCAGATGCTCGTCCGGCTGGAAACCCAGGTGGCGAAGGAGCAGGAGCAGGGAGCTCACAGCGATGGCCAGTATCTCGATGACGCGCGCCGACTGCGGGCACGCGCACTGTGGCGTCTGGCCCGGCAGCATCATATCACTGGTAATAGGGTGGTGAACGCATTCCGCCGAGCCCGTGTTGAAGGACTCAATGGCGAGAAAATTGCTGCGTAGAAGCGGAGAGAAATTAGAGGTGAACAAATGAAAAGAAAAAGGAATTAACGATACTGAGAGTAACCACTAAAAGAAAAGGGATGCCATGCTACGTCATCTTGAAGCAAGAGGATTGCCTTTAGTATGTGTTGCGGATGGATGCTCTTGCTGTCTCTTCACACGGGCGGAGTAATGAGAGGGGGAATAGTATGTGAGAACATGTATCAAGCAGGTCCAACGTTTCATGTCGATCCGTAATATATATATAGGTAAATATAATTGGCGTGTGCTCGTACCTGCCTGTAGAAGTGCCTGTAGAGTCGTGCGTGGGAAGCTGTGCTCGATCAGCCTGAGAAAATGTTGCGCACATAAACAGACCTGTGCATGCGTATAAGAGGTGCTGAAAGTAGCATCCACAGTAATCTGTGCTTATCATTATATATGTGCTTGGATTTCTTTTGTTTTTTCGTTGTGCGATCATTATGGGTGGGGTGGAGTGTGTTGAGTGAGCATAAGAGCCGCAAGGCCGATGCGCACCAATACACCACGCTCCTACCCTTGTGTGCTTTGTGTCTGCGCACCTGGGGGTGGGTCCGACCTCTTTCACTTCATATGCTTATGCCGTTACATATATGCACACGCACACGCACCAGTAAATTCGCTCTTCATTGTCGCTTCTCCCCCCATTCCAAACACAAGTACCAGGTAAGAGATTGCTGCCAATACTCAAAAATTATGCAAAGCGAGAGTCCCATTATTGTAGGTCATCGGCGAGGAACAGAAAGTAAAGCTGTATGACCCCCCCTCCCCTCCCCCCGAACACACACATTCACACACACACAAATCATATCACCCGGATGGTCGGTACATGTGTGTGTTTGTGGGACTCTTTCTGCTGCCGTCTGTTGTGTATGCGTGGGTGATTTTTTGGTTGCGATACAGCGCCACCCTCGCCTGTGCGCTCTCCCCCCCTTTGACCTCTCTTAACGCTTCCCCCGCCTCTTCGTATGTCTCCCTCTGTGCTGGAATCTCTGTCAGCTCTACTTGCTGTTCTGAAAAGGGGGGAGAGAGAAAGGAAACAAGTAATCAAAGCCGGACGAAACCACCATATAGGTTTCAATAGGGAGAGCGAGAGAGACGACGATTTGGCAACCAGTGTGAAGACAAAAAGCAGGGCGCTGGTGTCTGAGCTGCCATGTTTCTACGTGTTCGAGGGAAGGGTGCCTGCCCTGAAAATTCACAGGCGACGCTCATGCACCTGCGTGGGTTCCGACACGTGCATTGCCCACCCCCGCAGACAGGTGGGTACACATTTATGGATCCCGCTGATCCCATGCAGCAGCAGCAGCGGAGACCCTTTATCTTCCCCCACTTTGCGATGGGTGTGCAGGCTCCAGCGATCACCGCAGCGCAGGACAGCCATCACAAGTACCTGGCCTCCGGGGACGATACCGCCCCCGTCGCCGGGCCGGATGCGGAGGTCTATCGCATGACCTGGAAGGAAATCTGGAATGCGTACGACATCTGCTACGACGAGGTCAACTTGCTGCCCGCGGACCTGGACGTGATCACCACCCAGCTGAACCACCTCTGCAGCGGCGGTGGCGAGGCCGCGGCGCGGGCGGGGCCACTGCCCAGCGACTTTGAGTTGCCCTCACGGCGGGCAGGGCCACATAGGGCAGTGGTGTGCACACACTACTTTGCGCAAGATCCGCTCACCACAGAGGCCCTCATAGGTTCCGCTCCAGACGCCGCCATGGCCCCACTGCCGCAGTCCAGCAGCCGCGGCCCAGTGGCGGTGGTGGTTGACCTAGCGGACATGGACCCGGCCACCGTGCACAAGAAGCTTGCGTTGGAGTTCGCGTGGCTGACGGCCTTCGCCTCGATTCAGCGCGAGAACGTGCTTGCAACCGCTGCTGCGGTGGTGGTCCGCCTGCCGTTCGATCGCGTGCCGTCCATCCTGCAGTTGGAGCGGCTTGATGAGGGTGCTCATGGGGCTGCCCCAGCGTCCATGGCGGCGGCTCTGCTGGAGATGTGCGACCTCCTCGGCGAGCACCTCGCGCTGCTCTACGGCGCATGCACCTATGCGTCTGCTGAGGCACTGCAGGGGCGCTTCCCCACAACCGCCCCGCCGCTCTGCGTGGTCGGGAGGACAGAGACGGCGGCGATACAGCGTATCGTGACCGCTGTGACCACGCGCGCGCTGAGCAAGGGCTCTCCCAGGGTAATGGTCCTCCGCGGGGACCACATGCCGGCGCCGAGCGAGGCAGAGATGCGGTCGCTGGTGGAGGGCTGCGATGGGGCGTTTGTGGAGGTGACTTGCGTGCCTCTGAAGGCGTTGCTGAAAGATGAGGAGGAGAACTGGGACCCATACACCATGAAAGAGAACTCGCGCCTGAATTACTGTCCTTGCTGCGGGTGCAGTGACCATCATCACTAACGAATGGGTGATCAGAAAAAAAGAGGAGGAAT
The DNA here is from genome assembly GCA_027574965.2 of Ecitophya simulans. Taxonomy (NCBI): domain Eukaryota; kingdom Metazoa; phylum Arthropoda; class Insecta; order Coleoptera; family Staphylinidae; genus Ecitophya; species Ecitophya simulans. The sequence continues at coordinate 15,383 of JAODGE020007951.1, forward strand.
GGCGAAGGGTCGTGCGTATCATTGAAACTCGTAAGCATGCAGTCGTCACCTTTTTTCCCTTTCCCCTCTTTCCTCTGTGTATCCTTATTTCAAAAGCGTAACTCACCTTATTGTGTCAAAAAATAATAAACGGTACTGGTGGTGTGGTATTGAGATGTGTAGTTTCTCCCCTCCCCCCCTCTTCCCCCAACTTGAGCAGTCACCGATTGCTTTGCACATATACAAGCCAAATCACTTCACCAGACCATCGTTTGCACCTCTCTCGCCTCTCCCCACTTCCCTTTATTGCTGTCTGTATCCGTCCTCCATGGTGAGGGGCAGTTGCGGGGCCTTGGCGTTGTTGTTTTTTGTGGTTGTATATATTTCTGCTGCCTTGCCGCAGCGACTACTACCGCATCTATAAAATAAAAAAGGTCTCTGTGCACATCATACTCGCACACACACACACATACATATATATACACTGAAGTTTATAATTCTTCTCGCTTATCTCTCTTCGTTTACTTACTGACATATTGACTGCATTGAGGCTGTCCACTTGACGGTTTTTACTTACATATTCTCCTTGAGCGTGTGTGTGTCTGCGTACGCACACAGTGTACTCCACTTTGCCGTGCTATAAATATAAATATAAATATATATTTATATGTGTGTGTGCAAAAAGAAGACTTTTCACTTGCGTTCATATCTATAGACGTACAAAAATATACTCAAAAATCACCTAAAAGACAGGGCGGTGATGTCGGGCTATGTTACTTCCGGTTCCATGCAGGATGAGAAGGACCAGTCGGACGATTATCTCGACCGTTTTCACCTGCGCGAGTTCGCGTACAGCGCTGTGAGCCTCGCCCGGTCGGAGCGTCCTAATGACCCTTATCAGTTCATCATTGACTTCGCGATGGAGCAGCGCCAGAACGGCGGCGGCGTCGTAACGTGCCCAAACATGTGGTGTGGCACGTCGATGCCCGCCTCGCTCTACGAGCACCACAAGCTTTCCTGTGACAACGCTGATAACTGGATTCGCTGCGTGCGGTGCTCCGCTCGAGTGGAGGCCGGACGGATTCACCAGCACCGTCTTCATTGTCGCATGGAGCGCTGCCAATACTGCGGAGAGATGACACTCCCTCGGATGCTACCTCTCTGTCCGTATAGGCTCATGTACATTGCTCGGCGCGACGCAGGGCTGTCGTCGTTTCTCACCAAGGGATCCAGCAGCACTCACCCAACGGCGGATGCGTCCTCTGACGAGGGGCCTGTCAGCAAGCTCTCTGACATCCGTGCCGCCGCGGAGGCCCTCCTCGCGCCACCGGTGCAGGCGATGCAGTCTCCCATTGCACGAGTGCCGACGTCGGGGCCCTGGTCTAAGTCCAACGCCACCACTGCACCCCCATCAGCGGTAGCGAGCACCATGCACTCTCCGATGGCGGAGATCGAGGACGAGGACGCAGAGGGTGGGCCAAACTCGAGTGCGCTGCTGCTGCTGGAGGAGGATCTGGTGACACCGGAGTTTCAGAGCATTCCCACGCAGACTGCGCAGCGCATCAGCAACATGCCGGCGGAGTTGGAGGCGAAGGTCGCGGTGTTGCAGTGCATGTGGCGTCGGCAGCAGCTGCTTCACCGCTACCGCACCTCTATCTTCCTGCGCATCTGTGACAGTCTGGAGCTGTCCTACGAGGGATCCATCACCGCCACGACACTAGAGAAAATAGGGGATCCCGTGGGCGGGCGCAAGCGGAGCTCCTCTGGCAATGGCGACAGGGATTCCCCCACTCCTGCTGTGGCAACGGCAGCGGTGTCAGCGGCAGATTATGCGGCTGATGTACTGGCGACTGCGGAGGAGCTGTGGGGCAGCAGCGACCAGAATTCTCAGGTGACTGGTGATGGCTTCACCGCTGTGAAGGTGATGGAGGAGCCGGATGCCAACGGGGCCTATCTCACCTCCACCGACTTGGATCTTCTGCTGGAGCGCAATGAGGCCAGGGTCAAGTACCCAGCCGAGACCGTCGCCGAGATCGTCAAGGCTGCCACCGCGGTAATGCTCACGCGACGCGTGGTGCAGCGTATTACCATCCCAGCCAAGGGGGATCTCGTAATTGTGGGAGACCTGCATGGACAAATGAAGGACCTCCTGCACGTGCTGCAGCTCATGGGGAACCCCAGCGCGCAACGTCACTATCTCTTCAATGGAGACTTTGTGGATCGGGGCCCACACGGCTGCGAGGTGATTACCTTCGTGTTTGCTCTTATGTGTGCATACCCACACTTTGTTTTTGTGAACCGAGGCAACCACGAAGATACGCAGACGAACATCGATTACGGTTTTGTGACGGAGCTGTATAGCAAGTACGGGGCCAAGGCATCGCACCTGCAGGAGGCGTTGGTGCGCAGCTATGAGGCCATGCCGCTTATGACGATCGCTGACGACCGTTTTTGTATTGTGCACGGCGGGGTGCCCCGCGACACTGGGGTCACGTTGGATGACATCGAGGCCATTGGCCGCGTCCGTGACATTCCAGTGGCACAGCAGAGCACTCGCCAGGAGCGGATTCTTGCAGACATATTGTGGAACGATCCTGTAGAGAAGTACCGGTCACGTAACATTGGACCCGGCCACCACGGCACAGGCTGGCGATCCAGCAAGCGCGGGTGTGGGGCAGAGTACTTGACCACCGTCACCAGTCAATTCCTCGAGCTAAACGGGCTCTCGATGGTGATCCGCTCTCACGAGACGATGCCCTCCGGCTTTAACCTCATCCACAATCGTCAGAGCGTCACTGTCTTCAGTGCCTCAAACTATGGCGGCGTTGGTGGCAACCGGGGGGCGGTGGCTGTGCTGCACAAGGCCTCCTCGCGTCCAGTATTCCACACTTGGTTTCTCAAGGACGACTTCCCGAGCGGCGGGCGGCGCCCCCCCGCGGCAACGGGGGATTCGGCGCCGAGCTCTTACCTTCCGAACAATGACGTGGTGCTGGGCGAAGATGAGCTTGTCACCAGTGACGAGTTTGTTAGGGCCTTCTACGGCGAGGCTCTCATGGATGAATTCGATGCCAGCAAGGATGGCGGGGGACTGGGTGCGTCAGGGGATGCTGCTAACCCAGGAGGTGCGGAGAGCGCTGAGACGCAGCGTAAACAATCCTCTTCTCTCACCTCTCCACCATTTAAGCCACTTGGCCCCCCGCAGGCATCAGTACTGCCGCGACTGACCCTTTCCTCGGACGCGGCCATAATGGTGCAGCTGCGTTTTCTGCAGGGCATCCGGGACCTCATCCACTCACGCCGCTATACGCTGCTGTCCTCGTTCAACCGCATCGATGAGCACCACACCGGGGTCGTTTACAAGGTGGAGTGGTGCATTGTCATGCGCGACACGCTCCAGTGGGACCTCCCGTGGTATTACCTGTGCCAGTTCTTTGCACCGCGGTTGGAGGTGGACGGGATCCCCGCGGTGGAGTATCGTAGGTTCCTTCGGCACTTCCAGGCACCCTTCGCAGGCACGTACCGCCTCAGCTGGCAGCGCCACATGATCCGTCGCATCTTTGGAGACTGCGACCTCCCTGACGACGTCATTCGTGCCTTTTGTGGCGACAACAGCTTCTGCAGTCAAGCGGGATTGGCCAACACCTACTCCCGTCTAATGCTCGAGACATCGAGGAGCTGGAACGGCGCTGGTGCTGGGGATACGCACCCCGTCCATGAGGACACTGCTTGCATCCAGGCCGGTAGCGACACGAGCATTCGACAGCGCTGGCAGGATACTCTGGTGGACTTCCGCGCCTTCGCCGCCGGTATTCGGGCCCTCTCACCCAACACCGCCGCGATGGAGGATCACGAGATCTACTCCTTCTTCCATTACTTCGACACATCAAGTGTCGGGCATGTGTACATGGGTGATCTTCTCCGCAGCATCCGCGAGGCACTGCCGGATGAGTCGGAGTGTGGCAGTGAATTGGCTGTGCTTAGCGGTACAAATGAACTGGACTTCTCCTCCGTCACTGGCACCGGCGCCAACCAGGAGGGGAGGGAAGATGACTCGGAGTTGAGCGAGGACTCCTCGATACTGGAGTTGACCACGATGCCGTCCCCTGTGTCCACGGCCTCCACCACCCGTTTCCCGAAGCTGACATACGCGAGCAGCACGAACTTGCGGAGGCAGAAGCTGCCACCCCCGCCAGTGACCTCGTCGGACAGCGACAGCGAAGGCGGCGCTCACTTGGTCACGAACCTGTCCATTCCCTCAGATGTGGCGCCAACACTTGAACACAGTGAGAGTCCGCTGCCTTCGCTGGTTGGGATCCGCGGCCGCAAGGCTGGGGCGGGTCGCGGGGACCGGCCGCTGCCATCTACCTCCATGGACTTGACCTTGGCTGCCGCGGTGCTGATTCCCGAAGAGAAGGGCGCCCCTTTCTCGCTCGCGAAGCGTGGTGAGCTGCCCTGGATCTACCCCACCCTCGCGCGTCTGCATGGCCTCCTACTGCAGGGGGATTCCTACACCGGCCTGCGGCTCCTCTTCACAGCATTAAACCGATCAAAGGACGGAAAGCTCTCCGAGGAGGAGTTCTCCGGTTTGATCACCCTCATAAACCGCTCCTTTGCGCAACCGCTCAGTCGCGAGCAGGCGGCCCTCCTCTTCGCTTGTATGCGTGAGGACTCGATAGCGTACAGTCGCAAGCTGCGGATCGCGCGGGCTACGGCGGCGGCAGCGTTGAGCCTGCAGTCGGCCCACTTTCACTCTTCTTTTGGTATCGAGGTTCCTGTGGGGCCTGATTTTGTGGCGCTTGACGCCAGGAGGCTGGAGGATGAGAAGCGCATCGGCAAGTCCTACATCACACAGGCAGAGTTCATGGCTTTCTTTCGCGTCACACCGGTAGATGAGCAGGCCGAGCAGGCTACAGAGAGGTTTGTCACCACGCAGAACAACCTCTTCGTGCCCCCCTCCTATCATGGTAGCCTCCGCCTTTCTACCATTTTTATGGGCGGCGACCACTCCATGTATCTGCCGACCGGTGCCAATGGCCTGCCACTTGGGCAGTCATTCGCTGGTCAACAGGCCGGTGTGGACACTGCCCCCACACCCACGACGACGACCACCACCACCACTGCTGAGGCTAAGCCCGCACAGCTCATCCGCCAATTGTGCTCAAAGTTTGGTGAGGAGGCAACGTTGAAGGAGATCTTGAGTACTCTCGAGGCGGCGCCGCAGACTGCAGTCTCTGCCTTCTCTGATGACGCCCCGCTGAAGCTCACATCCAGACCATTTGACGATGCCAGCGGACCGACTCCATCCTCCAGTCTGCCGTACCTTCATTTTGGGGCCCAGCGCGGCTTCACGAGTATCACCACGCCCTTCGGCACGCCGATGGTGCCAGGCAACCCGGCGCCGTGGCGGCGCACATACCAACTGAACCGCCCCACAGAGCACCGCGTTACAGCGGCTGGGGATCCGATGGTGCTCCTCAGGGGGGACCGCTTCTATGTACCCCCATCGACCCTGACACTCTCATCCTCGGCGTCGGTGGTGGGGGTGTCCATGAATCGTAGTAGCGTGACATCCCTGTTTCCACCACGGAAGACTGACGGAGGCGGTGACGCCATGGAGGACTCGGAAAAGCAGTTGCCCCAGACCCCTGGCGGCGCGGGCAGCCCCGTGCTGACCGCACCCAGCAGCCCACTGATGCGCGTCCCGCAGTCGGTCGCGTTTGCCCGCGATGGCACACACCACGTGCCAAGTACCGTGGGGATCGAGACGCGCGGCTCGGCTTGTCAACGCCCGCCCTCCTTGGTGGCGTCCGCGTGGCCGCAGTGCGGAGGCACACCGCTTTCTCCGCACCCCCCTGCCGCTGCTCGTAGCTTCGCCCACCCTGATGGCAGCCCTCGCAGAGGAGGCGCGGCCGCAGAGGCGATCACTGCCCGCTCACCGTCACCCCTTGGCAGCACGCGAGCTGCCTTGGACTCGCCGGTGCTGTCGAACCCGACGATTGTGATCCCCGGCACCCTGTCCCCTCCTGCTTGCAAGCGCTCTCCGCTGAGGCGCTCGTCGCGGCCCATCAAATCTCTGGAGGAGCCACGGCTCCCCATGGTGAAGCCCAAGAGCTCCATCACCTCCAATGCCACTCCTACAGCATCCACAATCTCACGCGTACCGGCGCCGGCGAAGAGAGAAGGGCGGGCTAGTGGCAGTGTGCCATTCACGGGCGCAAAGGACAGCAGTCCCTTTGTCGCAGCGAATGGCGGAGGCGGTCCCCAAAAGGTGAGTGTCGGTGGTGGCACGCAACCATCGAAGGTGCATCCCAAAATCACTTCTCCAGTTAGGAAACCGAAGAGGTGAGGGTACGGATGCGGAGTTTCCCCGCTCATCCTTTTCTTCTCCCTCTCTCACAACCGGCATGGGGACTCCTGTTTTATTGCGTGATCCTTACTGCAATGAAGCACTTGTACATATGCATATATATATATATATATATACATATACAGTGGCCCACTCAGCCTATTTATCAGATATCTTGACATTCCTGTGCACTCTCTTACCTCCTCCTCAACGCATACACACACACAGTTGTGGACCCCCATGTACAACCTAATCACGCCATCACGACACAGGATTGTGAAAAGTGGTGAAGAGCTGGAGGGGGGGGGGGGAAGGAGGATAGGAGAGGGGAGGAGATATGAGGCGAGCATGTGAATTTGAGGCATCGCTACTGTTTTTGCGGAGCAGGCCCGGCTTGCCTGGAGTGTGTGTGCGCACAAAAGGATACAGATGAACACGATTTATTATTTTTTCTTGTGGTTGTTGTTGCCCTCCTTCGCTGTGCTGCTATTTTGCTGTGGTCTTTTTTTCAATTCCTCTCTCTCCCTCTTGGCCTTGCTGCCGGAGAACTTTCGTATGTAATGACAACCCCCTTTATCACTCTCTCCACCCCTCCCCCTTCTTCCCCCTTCAGGAGCAGGGAAGCAGCCTGAACCCGCGCGCAGAGCGCTTCATGAAAGCGTCATCTCCAAATGGAGAGCATTCAATGTACATATATTTTTTGGACTTTGAGAGGCTGTGAGGAGAATAGATGGGCGGGGGCGTGCTGCTTACGAATCGGCTTCTTTCCCGCCTTCCCTCTTCCCCTCCTGTATGTGAGACATACATTATGGCGTGCCTGACTGACATGTCATATCACACAGACACACACGCACACATTCATGTATCTAACTCTCTCGGTCTTTCCCGCTGTGGAATCCCCTTTTCAGAAAAAAAAAAAGAGTTACCTGACTGGCCCCCCCGTCCGCTTCCATCTCTTTTTCAAACAGCCCTGAAACTGCACGTACTCTTGAGGGATTGATTTGCCCTCCTCTTCTAACCATCATCATACACGTGGTCCACCAGACGAACCTAACTGCTCACGCTATATTCGTCGTTTCCCCTCTTTTTTTACTGTTGATAGTAACTTCAACAGAAACTATTTGTAGCTCAATCAACACTTACGCATCGCTCCCTCAGCAATCGCATATATATATATATATATACACACTTACAGAGAGGTCACCCAAGCATGTCTGACGACGCGCGTAAGAAGCAGGAGGCCAACCTCGTGGACCGCATGAAAATGTCCGCAGGGAGTGGCCAGCAGTTCTCCGCTGGCGGAGGTGTCTCTAACCCTTCGTCCTCGGTGGGCTTTGGCTCCACCTCTGGGAGTACCGAGGCCACAGAGAACCTGCGCAGGGCGATCCGCACCAGTGAGGCAACCAACACCACCGGCTACAGCGCACTCCAGTCGCTTGGGAAGCAGCGGGAGACGATTCAGCACAGTCTGCACACTGTAGATCACACTCAGGAGTATTTGCAGGAATCGCGGGGGGTGATTCGTGACATTCGCTATGGCGTGTACAAGGAGTGGTGTATCAAGGGCTGCGTCATCGCCGCACTCATCACGATGATTGTGGTCCTTTTCTATGCAAAGTTCATTCGCAAGTAGTTCGCAACAGCGGGTCTGATTGATCCCCCCTCCTCCATTTGTCCTTTCTACAGCATAGCACGAGAATAGACTTTCAAAGTTGTTGTTGAATCCTCACTTGCGTGTGAGCCCAGATTGCTTCTTGAATGGCGAAGTGCAGCCGCGCACATACAAAGGGGGCTGACCTCCTGCTATGGGAGTATATTCCTCTCATTGCTTCGCAGAAGAGTGCTTTCCCCCCCCATCTTGCGCGCAGATGGGTCTATCCATACTTCCACAGGGGAGACAGACAAAAAAGAAAGCACACACGCACACAGACAACAAAAAACCATCAAACAGCAACCAGAAACAACAGCAACGCAGGCGTGACTTCATGATGGATGTGCCCAGAAAAGCCCCTGATGGGTGTGTATGTGTGTCCGGGGGGGGGAGGGGGGCCAACATCCCTCTCCCCTCCCCTCCCTCACAAACACGCATGCAAACGCTGACCTCCTTCCCACATGAGAAGAGTAATAGTAATAATAAAAGAATGGGCCAGAAGATGCTATGCACGAACCCTCTCAATGCACACTCTTCTCTCGTGTCTTCTCTTCATTTTTTCTCTTTTTGTGTTCTTCCTCCATCATCATCATCACAGGACTACAACCACCCACCTACACGGTCGTCAAAAGGCAATGCGCAACTACAACAACTTCAACCGCGTGTGGAAGGCGCCCCGCCGCCCCTTCGAGAAGGAGCGCCTGGACCGTGAGATGAAGCTGTGCGGTCAGTACGGTCTCCGCTGCAAGCGTGAGATCTGGCGTGT